>JARQOC010000001.1:147298861-147573463 GCA_033576535.1 Allobates femoralis
CCTACAAAGCATTTACTCATGGGGCCGAATACAAATGCATGTCACAATTTTCATAAATATATTTTAAAATGTTAGAAAACAACATATATAATTTCAGTTACATCTCTTTTGATACTTAATGTTGGTATATAAAAAAAGATGTCAACAAAATACATTAAAGTTTGCGTGTGTAACATGAAATAATGTAAAAACGTTCATGGTATATGAATATATTTTCACAGCACTTTAGGTTGAGGGCAGTACTTTTTTGGGGCCATATCATCACTTCCACAACTCCGTGTTTTACTTATGCTGATGATAGTTCCTAATCACATTTGCTTTAACCCTGCTGTTCTGTTCGTGTCAATATGACCCGAAATGAAATTTGAGACCCCGCAGATTATTTGTTATGCGGATCTGAAACTTGTGATTAATTGACTTTTCCTCATTTGACGGGTTCTTACTATGAGTGGAGGGTTTTTTTTTTTGTTTTTTTTTGTTGACTTTTTGCTACACGCTGATTTTTACACTTGTACTGTTCGGGTCAATATGACCTGATAACATTTCATACTGTTCAACAGGTCAATAATTATTTCTGCCTGCAAAATGTATTTGTTTTCCTGTGTACTTCATCTCATTATTCAAAAGGGTGGAGGTATCACTGTTCTTATCAGTGAGCAAGTACTGATCCAGTCAGTTCTCCTTCAATTCTGTGAGAGAGGACACAAGTAGTTTCACTTTCAATCCTGATGGTGGGGTTACACGTCCCGATATCGCGGCGATATCGGAGGCAACGACGCGGGAGCGCGCATTTAGTGCACGTTTCTCCCTGCATCGCATTGCCAGTTTACATGCCGCGATATCGGGATGCAACGTCCCTCCGATGTCTACGCCCACCAACCCAGGAACGACCAGTTAACATGGGAGTGAATGGGTGACGTGAGCGTAGACATCGGAGTTGGGCTGTCACACGCAGCGATGCTGGTACAACGGCCTTGCGATATCGGCGAGTTGAATAGCTTTGCTATTCAACTCCGATATCGTTTTGGCATCGTTCCAGCATCGCGTTGTACTGTCAAACAGTACAACGCGCACCCGATATCGGCTCCAACTCGCGACCCACGTGACTTTTTGTCGGAGTTGGGTCGGAGTTGGACGCCGATATCGGGACGTGTAAACCCACCATGAGAGAAGACACTGGATTCTGTGAGAGAGGACACTGAGCTGTGAATACATATCTTTACAGGTATGTAGCATATAAGATATGCTTTTCTACTCAAATTATTCAATTCTGTTCATTAGATTGCGTACTGTAAAGCATTTTTTTTATTACTGTGTCATGATGTAAACTAATGTGTGCCCATCTAAAGGTACCCTTAGGCTTGTGTAGACTGAATGTATGTCTAGGAGGGGGTGTATTTTCACTAATGTGATATATTGTTTGCATGGATGAGCAATGAGTACAGATTTGAACAGGCTCTGTTTCAGGGCCCCATCATACACACAGATGCACCCTACAATTGTGATGCTACAAACGTCACAAACGCGAGGCTTCAGCATCGCGAGCGTAGCGGTCACACTGCACTTTCTTCATCGCTGGGAGAACACTGGGGCCCTTACTGTAGTATATAAGCTCTTTTTGTTGTGAAACCGGTTATAGATTTTTTTCTCTTTTATTGTTATTTATTTATATCGTTTATTTTTTATTTCATAGTGTTGACTTTACCCTGTGCAAGTTGTGACTATGCATAATGTCCGAATTTGGATAAAAATGTTTTGAAAACATCTATTGACTGAGACTGAATTGGAAGAGCTTATCAACGCCTCTGATTCAGAAGATGATATCCCACAGGAAAATGTGTCCAAAGAGGAGGACCATATGAGTGATGGGAAAAGCAATGCTGAAAAGTCTGATTCTGAAGTGGAATATGAAGAGGAACATGATACCCAGACAACTAGTCAAATGCAAGCAATCCATTCTAAAAACAAGGATGTAATTTGGAACTTGCAGCCTAGTCATTCTGGTAGATTGTCCTCTGAAAATATCATAAAAACTACTCCCGATCCTACTAGGTACGCTGTATCAGGAATATCTGATATAGGATCAACATTAGCATTGTTCCTAAATATGACTATCCTAAATATTATAATACAAATGACAAACATTGAGGGATAACGCGTTTAGGCTAAGGTGACATTTGCGGTTTTGTTTTCAAAACCGGATCCGGTTTTAACCATTAAAAATGGTCAAAACCGGATCCGGTTCCACAGCCATAGGCTGCAATAGAAAAACCGGATTGCACTAATTGCAATCCAGTTACTGCATATGGTTTTGCAGCCGGTCATGCAGGCTGCATTTTTCGTAGTGGTTGAAAAACCAGATCTGTTTTTTTTATAATGGGCGCCTATGGCAACCGGATCCGGTACCGCAAGGTTTTTGGTGCCACAATATTTTTACATTGCAGATATGGATCCACTATTGGATGCAGATCTGCAATGTGATGGCAAATGTGATGGCACACGGTAAAACCGGATCTGGTAATGGATCCGGTTACTGGATTGTGCCTTCCAAATGTGACCCCAGCCTTATGGTGATAAATAGAACAATTTAGATGTGACAGCTCTAAATGCTTATATTAGTTTAAGTTCTTCTAGCAGGAGTTTACAAATCTTATGGTGAATAAACTAAAAGTTTGTGGTATTCCGAAACTGCTCACCACATATTTAGAGCTACAATGTCTCTTGAAAGGTTTCATGGAACTTCTACATTACTGAGGTTTGATAATAAAATAGATCGCAATGAAATAAGAGCTAAAGATTAACTAGCCCCTATTAGAAATGTTTGGAATAAATGGGTAGAGATTCTACCAAAATTATATAATATTGGTGAAGCTGTAACTGTCGATGAACAACTGGTGGCATTCCGAGGTAGGTGCCCATTCAGACAATACATATTGAGTAGGCCAGCAAAGTACAGCATCATGACATGGACACTTTGTGACAGAAAAAGTTCATACGTTTTATATGCTCAAGTGTATACATGAAGAAACCCTGGAAGACCTGAAAAAATCAGGGTATGCGAGTTGTTCTCGAATTGACTTATGGACTAAAAGGACAAAATGTCACATGTGACAACTTTTTCACATCCTTCCAACTGGGCCAGATGTTGCAAAAAAGACAACTTACCATGCTGGGTACTATAAGGCCCCTTTCACATTTAAGCATTGGCTATGTTTAGCCTCATTTGCATTTCTATGTGTTTTTACCGCTAAAAACACATAATTTGCCCACCATTGATTTTAATGGAAAACGCATTAAAACCGCATGTAAAAACGCATGTGTGTTTGCAAAAATGCAAAACGCATGCGTTTTTGCAAACGCAGCCCAAAACATTGCAGCCCACGTTTTTCCATGCGTTTTTAATGCATTTTCCATTAAAATCAATGGGGGCAAAAAAGCATGTGTTTTGATGCGTTTTTAGCAGTAAAAATGCACAGAAATGCAAATGAGTCAAAATGCAGCCAATGCTTAGATGTGAAAGGGGCCTTAGGAAAAACAAGCCAGAAATGCTGCAAGGTATCCTTAGTAAAAGAGATGTGTATAGCTCTACTGTTTACTTTACTGGAGATACATCAGTTGTGTCTTACGTTCCCAAAAAATATAAACATGTAATTCTAATGAGCACAATGCACCATGACAATGCAATGAGTATTCGAGAAGACAGAAAGCCGGACAAGATATTAGATATAATTCCACAAAAGGAGCAGTTGATACACCAGATCAATATCAACATACATATGCATACGCAAAACAAATTGTTGGCCAATGATAATATTTTACAACATTCTGGATGTTTCGGCATACAACACATTTGTTTTATGGAGAGAAATCAACCCCAATTGTAACAGAAATAAGCTGCATAAAAGAATAATTTTTATTGAAGAATTAGGAAAATCCCTAGCTAGGCCGTATATCGAAGCCAGAAAAGTAAACCCCAGATGTGAAGGAGCAGCAGCCATTGTGAAGAGTGTCCAGCAGCTCAAGTAAGAGACTCCACAGCTTCCACCAGCACAGCTACCAGCCAACAATGGAAGAGATGGAGCTTCTGTCCATCTTCTTGTAACAAATCTGACGTGCTGGGTGTGCAAAATATCTATGTAAAGGACATGTGTTTTATTATTGTGTTCAATGTAAAAATTCATCAACCTGTTCACACTTTTTTAGAGATGAAAAAGAAAAACTGAAGTTTTCATTATTTCTCATTTGTTGTTTTATAAAATATGTTAACATAAAGTTATATTTAGTTAGATTTCATGTTATAGTAATAGAAATCTAAAGCATGCTTGTTATTTGTGTGCAGAATGCTATAAGCGAACATAATTGCAAACAGCACATGTAACCTTTTTCTGAAAAAAATAAAATAACATTTTAATTTCATTTTTCATTTGCTTATGATCAATCATGCTCACATACAGCTTAATAATGAAATAGGTATTCAAATAAAACACAGTAGCTAAAATCAACATTTTTATAGGCCGGGTCATATTGACCCGAAACACTACAAGTGTATAGTAAATGCAATCAGACCAGCAGGGTAAGGGTTGGGGTCATTATCCTCCAGAATAAATTTGGAGCCAATTAAATGCCTCACTCATGGCCTTGCTTGAGGGATAAGTGGCTGAATGCATTTCTTAGCATTGAGGCACTGTAAAATTTGCTACATTGAGGACAGTTGATGCATTGGTCAGCCAAGGAAATAGTGTAGGAGATGAAAGACACATCATTCTTACTTTAAAATCACAAGATGCCCAGCAAGGCCATCAACTCAAAATTGGCAGAGGAAAGTGGTAGTTAGCTGCATTGATATAGTATCCAGAAAAGTTTGGCCTAAAATTGTCCTAAAAAAAGAATTGTGTCCAAAAAAGCATACCTTTGACATGCAAACAAGACCAATTGACTCAACTATGTATGAACACAATGAACACATAGAAAACGAGGTGCAGAGAAATGGCAGCAGCTGCTCTGTAGGACTGATACGTTAAATGTTAAGATATTTGGCTGCAACAAAAGGTTGTTTGTTTGTCAAAAGGCTTGACAGCAGTATAATAATGAGTATCTGTCGGCAACAGTTATGCATGAAGATGGTTCTTAGAAAGTTTGGAGCTGCATTTCATCAAATTGAGTTGGGAATTTGGTCATGATTAAGGCCCCCTTCACACTGTGTTTTTTGCACATCAGTGTGGATTCTTGAATTTCAAGGACCACACAGACAGGCACTGATCTATTCAAATGGATGCCAACTGATGTCCACGGATCAGTGTTTTTCACTGATTTGTCATCAGTACCAGAGATGGGGCTGGGAGGAGCTGTACCTTGCCTCTGAGCATGCTCAGTACAGCAAAACGGATCCATTTTACAGATTTGTTTCTTTCACGGATCTGTCTTCATAAACCCCCATGTTATTGGAATAGTCTCCAATACTGGGTACAAAAAAACCTGACACAAATGGATACCTAATTCTGAGTTATAGCTCAAAGTAATTGTTGGACAAAGTATGCTACAGGATGCATTAACTAATGTTGTGGCCATTTATTCCGATGTGCATTATTTTTTGCTACTCCTATGGTGACGTGTCCCAAACAGCAGCAGTACTGTGCATTAGGCGTGTGTGTGTCCCAGGGAACCATGGCAATGACCCACTCCCATCCAGCCGGATATTAAAGATCCGGTGGCTGTGGTGACATGGAGAGCTTCTTCCGGTTATCTGAGCGACGCCCCGCCTACTTCTGGCTTCACGGTGACATGACGACTTCCTGGACACCCGGCGCACAGCGCATGTGCGGCGCCATAGACGAGAACGGAGGCGCGCGTTCATGAGGGGAGGCAGCAGCAGGCGAGGACCATGACTGACAAGAGGAGGCGGGTCGGAGGAGCGCGAAACCCCGCCTCCCGGTCTTAGGTCTTCTTAAGAGTAAGGCTTTATATAAGTTCATATTTAACAATGTATAGGGCATCAAAAGCATATAGCCACCTTCCCTGAATGCAACCTTAGTGCTGCAGAAGGTGGCTATTATAGCTTTTGATGTCCAGGGGGGGTGACAGGTTCGCTTTAAGGCCCGCCAGGCAGGAGTAAGAATATATCCCCCTGAAGAAGCGGGCTCATTTGCCCACAAAACGGACGGAGGGACTCTTTCCACAAACAGCCACCAGCCAACTTAAGCATCTAGGTAAGCCAGGGAAAATTCAGGACTTCATGTGACATGGTTAATGTAAAAATAGGGCCTATTAACCCCTGGGTGAATTGCCACACTGAGTCATATATGAGTGGGTTCTCATTGTATAAAGTCAGCAGTTTATGTGGTATTCTCATTTGTGGCATTATGTCTACTATTTAGGCCCCTGTTTGCTAAATGTACTAACACTATAGTCTGAAATAAGTTTCTCAATTTCAATGTGTTTTAATATCTTGGCTTGGGACTGTGCAATATTTTTCCTCCCGTCTTTCTGTATGTAAAGTCCTTTATCTAAACATAAATAAAAAGCATTTTAAAATCCTCTATCTTTGTTGTTTAATTCTCAGTCCCACTAACGTAGTCACGAAAAAGATTATTTTCTCCTAAACATCCCAAAGCAAAGAGCTTGAACTTCACCATCTCCAAATGGTTGGCCACGGAAATGGTGCCTTTTTGCCTCGTGGACACAGATGGTTTCTGAAAGCTGATGGCCATCACCGTCTTCCAGTACCAGTTGCCCAGCTGCCATTACTTCTTGAGAAAGCTGTGCCTGTCCTACATCAGTATGTCACAGACAACATCACCCGTTCCTTGAGAAACTCTGCATGTGACAGGGTGCATATCACCACTTACACCTGGACAAACATACATGGCCATGGGCATTACATCTCGCTGACTGGGCACTGCATGACTCTGGTGTCTGCGAGGTGAGGCAGAGAAGGGGCTGCTTCCCAAGTCTGGAACTCTTCAAGCCTTTTAGGACAAACCTCTGTATCTACTGCTTCATCCACTTCTTCTGCCTCCTCCACTTCCTTTATGGCCTCCATTTACTGGGTTGCCACACCATTGGATCCATGGTACAAGAGTAAATTTAGCCAGATGATTCTGGCCCTGGACAGGGACACGCTCATGGTGAAGTATCAAAACCACTTGTAGACAATCTTAGGACTTGTTTTTCCCAAGACAGCAGTGAGGGACACAGTACGCATCGCAGATCTACATTTCCAACCCGGGGAGCATTGAGTCATCAGTGCAGAAACATTAGCAACAGCAGTTTAACTGTCAGAAGCAATTTCTGCGAGTAGTTTGATCAAATTTTTAAACCAGCCTGTACACCAGCAAAACAGAGTAAAAGTCTGACACATGTGACTCATCTTCCTGATCAATGTTGAAGTTGGAAATACTGGGCAAGACCTTGTCACAAGCATCCATAATGCACTATGATAAATATTTCAACTCTGTAGAATAGATGGCATTTTTTCTGGTGTCTGTCCTTAATTTAAGCTGTTTTGGCAGCTTTTGGAACCCCTTGAGATTGTTTCCTAAGCCTTTTGTTTTGGCTCCAAATAAAACTAATGGGGTTAGTAAGGTTTGGCAACTTGCTAGCATTCTGCAAACCCAATGAACCCAAATTTCAAAGTGTTTTATTATCACTAGTTACCAACTGTTATCATTCTCCGGATCATACAGAAATCACAGTATAACCAGATATTATCACAAATTTACATTTACAAGTACCTAATTGGTGATATGCTCTCTGTTTGGAGCGCTCCCATCCCTTTTGTCTTCACGTAGTAAATACACCATGATGAGATTTTATGCCCAAAGCTTATCTCTGCAGACTTCTCTCTTTTCTGTCTTTAGCAGTACTTCCTGACAGGAAAATAAAAGTATCATTATATTTGCCCTATAAATATAAATATCTCCCATGCCATGCCCCTGAATAAATAATTGCCCCTTACTGTGCTTCTTGCACAAAATATCCACCCAACACTGCCCCTTAACATAATATAATTCTCTTCATAATCTCCCCCTCACACAGTCCTTCTCCATAATATTCCACCCAAGCTGCCTCTGTTCATATTGTCCCCTCCTCAGTGCTCTCCCCATACTGTCCTCCACCAACACTATGAGCAGCTCCATAATATCCTGCTTCCCTCTATTGCCCCTCTCCAAAATGACACACCCTAACACACTGAGACTTACTATAATATCCCGCTTCCAATAGTGTGCCTTTCCGTAATATACCCCCTTCCATAGTGTGCCTCTCCATAATATCACCCTACATTGTCCCACTTCATAATGTTGTTTCCCCCAACAGCTCCTCTCCATAATATACATCCCAAACCTAGCCTCTCTGTAATGTCATTTCCCTTTTTCAAAACCTCCCCCCAAGCTGCCTCAATCCATAATATTCCCATTATACTGCCTTTGCATAAATTCCCCACACTCCACTGCCCCTTGCTATGCTGTCCTTCCCATCAAAAATCCTACCAATATTTTGACAGCAGTAAACTCAAACCTCCCCCATCAACTCTTGGTGATTACACAATTAATCTTTGGCTCTTTCATGGAGCACTTACCGGAGCTGGATCTCTCCGCTGCCACTGCATCAACAATGCCATTAACATTGCATCCTGACCTCATCAAGTTGCTGCACATCTAGGCAGGAGATGACAGGTGCTCCACAGTTTTGTCCTCCTCTGGTCAGTCCCAACTACCAAGTGCTGATAACTACTTGCATCTGAAATATGTGAATGCATTTGAATATAGAAGGAAGTGGTGTCCCCCAGACATGTCATTGGGTCTCAGCAAATCCTCCCCTTATGTTATGGAGACTTGGTACAATGTGAAACACTGTGGAAAAATTCATATGGCATGGATATTATTTGATATTATTTGATGACACTGATATATATATATATATATATATATATATAAATACACTGTATATATGTATTTACACTATACAGAGTAAATGGATTCTTTCTGCCATTTTTTAACTTGCATGGGGATGCCTGTGTGGCACCCCAGAGCCCGGTTGCCACAATGGCATTGCCTTCCTTGGGGAGGGTGATGCTATGCTTGGAAGCAAGAAGGGGTATCCACACCAGGCAAACCCACAGCATGCAACACTTTTCCTGACTCCAGACCTGAAGGGGGAGCTCGAGACCTGGGTTCAGGGTAGCTCTCCAATAAATTTTGGCTCGGAGGTGGGGTTAGTCAGAAAGTCAGTGAGTAGTGAGAGAGAAAGACTGAGAGCAAGAACAGTACAGACGCCTGGGGGCTGGACCAGGAGGAGCTCATACCAGGACAGAGAGCCACAAGCATGGGGGACCCATCGGAGAGGGTTTGAGGAAGGAGAGAAGAAGGCCTGGGAGTGGAGCCAGTACCAGCTCAACCCAGAGCAGAGCGTGAGAAACGGACACAGGAGTCTAAGGTTGAGTGGGTACTAAAGACCCAGCAGCCAAAACCGGAGGACGGGAGTCTCTATGTCTCCCGGCCACATCAAAGCACCTGGAGGCACAGCAGCTCTTGAGAGTTCAGGGACAGTCACCAGAGAAATGGTGCTAGAGAAGGGCTCAGGCTGCCTGCCATACGGGTAAGAGACTTGCCAGCAGGAGGAGAGGGTCACAACTTAGCTACAGGCAGCCAGGATCAGCAAAGAGGAGCACAGAAGTGAGGCCTCAGAACTCACCTGGTGAGGAGATCCCCAACTTGCTTCCAGGACAGCCCGGATTCCCAACATCACTTGTGGTCAATATCCTGCTTTAAATCTGCAACTACCAGTAAAGGAAACGGAGACTATGTACTGTATGTCTGTTCGTTAATCCACGCCCTCAGTCCTGCACCCCAACGGCATACCACCATAGATTATACCGGTTGCCTGGGGAATCGCTCCACCTGTGGGGAGCAATACCACCTTAGCTGCGATTCCATCATCCCCAGAGGTCCCGCAGCGTCGGCCATCAATAGCCGAACATCACAGGAGGCGTCACGACTTTAATCCCCAAAATCTTTATCCCTGAATTTTTATTGACACCGCCAGGGTCATGGAGGCGCATTTCGATCCCTGTGACTTCCCAGCAGTACTGAAGCTCGGTTCCGAGTATCCCATGGACCTGGGGTGAGTATCACCTGTGTAGACCAGAAAAGGGGCCATTTCTACAACATGCTTTGAAAACAGCAGAAAACTAAATTTTGTGCATGCTGATTTTTTTTAATTCTTTACCTTAAAATAACATCTGGCAGCAGCATTTTAAAGATAGAAAAAGAAATGTGCAAAAAGCATCTAGGAAAAATGCCAGAGAAGAAGTGTTGAAATGTTGTTGTTAAATAAAACTTACATTTAGATTTCAGAAAACTTTTAATTTATGATGCCAAATGCCAACAATGAAAACAGGATATATCGGGAGATATTTGGACGTGACCAGCTTTATAAAAGCAGGTTTTGGCATTTTATACATACGCTGTATGTGCTAGCTGTAGTAGCCATAGTAATGCAAATGATAAGACAACAAATTTTGATGTTTTAATCATTTTACTTTACATAAAATCCAAATATACCTAATCGGTCTTGTAAAAAATAACAATAAGTTCTAAAATAAATGTTAAAATAAGAGTCAGCCATCTGTTTTATTTACATGCAGAGGATCTGATATATATATCTGTTGTGTGAAATTGATCTTTTTAACCAATGGTGCATTTGTTTTTAAAACTCCTTCCTACAATTCTCAAACACCCAAAGATTTAAAAGATATTTCCATTAGAGTTTAGCAAAAAATGTCATTAGAACAACATGATCTGTCACAGATACACATATGTGCAAAGTTATTGATTGATCTGATTCTGCTGAATTGAATATTCGTGTTTCAATACAACTAAAAGGAAGTCTTTACCATTGCTGATCTCTGAAATGTCTGTTAAAGTTTGTTTATTGTACCTAATTTAATATATACAGTATATATACCGTATATCTCTTTCAGACAAGCTTAAGCAGTCTAAAACCGACCATAAGTCATACATTTCTGTTGGATATCTAGCCAATTTTTATTGGCGTTATTAGTATTCAGCCCTCAATTGAAAATGGGATTCAACATCGCAAATTTCACCCTGAGTTTTTCCAAAGGTCAAAAAACACAACTTTTATATTGGAAAGTGTTTTAAATATGTCCTTTAGGGTATGTGCTAATGACATTTTGAATCTGGTGTACAAGGATGAAAGGGTTAAAACCCTAGTCATAAATACAGAAATGATAATGATACTGATTCTCACGCCAAAAATCAAAAAGTGATTTCTTTCCTAAGGAAGGAGTTTTTCCTTTGAAAATGTAGTGACAATAAATAATCAGTATCATTATTATTTCTGGATTTCTGATTTGCAACATCAGCGCAGTTTTTAACCCTTTCATCCTAGTACACCGAACAGTTGCCACCGAGGTGCTGCGGCAGCCTTGGTTATATGCTGTGTTTGTGATTGTGACTGTTCACAACCACCAAAGGTGAGTCTTTCTATTCACATCTAATATATGACAAGGTAAGACCCTATCTGTGCTTTTTTGTATCCAGTTACTTAATTTTAAATTTATACCTGGATTTTTATTCCTATGACAATCCCACCGGATCTTTCTATGACAAGGTTGCCTTATGAAGAAGTTGGCTTGACAGTTGACTATTCACCTGATGTGGCTCCATCAAATTTTTTGTGGTCATTTTTACAGCAGCTCCATCGCCAACATATTTTCCTCATATCTTCTATAAAAGCAGTGAGCAGCTTCCAAATGAAGCCATCCAAAGAATTATGATCTCTGGACCCTTCAGGAGTGGAAGACATGGAAGACTTTACATCATGTGTTGTTTCTCCTGAAGCCGTTAATTGGCAGGAAAAGCATTTCCCAATGGTTCTGTCTCTCAATCCCTGAGATAACTTGAATAGGGCATAGTAATTTCTTAAAATAGTAAGCCAGTCACGATCCATTGCTGAGGGAGAAGTATTTTACCCTAGTGTTTACAAATATGGGATGGTGCAGGGTTAAATGGAGGCAGTGCTGGAGGTCTATGTCAGACCTTCATCGCTTCCTACCTAAAGCTGCCCAGCTCTACTGTACTTTAAGCTGTGATTTGCAGGACCATTGGGGTTGGTCATCCAGGTAATGGTGTCACACTGGTCTTAGTGGGTGGTACCATGCGTGGATTTCAGGAGCCACTGATTGTGGTGACACGTGTTGGGCTTGGTCCCTACTGCCCACACTCCAGGCCCTTATCACTTGGGTATGGTATGCTCTCCCCAATCTGACAGCCCCTTGATTAATACACCTGTCTCCCCACCAGTACATGCTATGTGGCTTCCCAGCGCGCACATAGCACTGCACAGATCCTACTGACAGGCACACACCCTCCACCTGTGTGGTCAAACTGCTCACCTCCCCCTACCCTTCTAAAGGGGCCTCACTCCTTACTGAAGGTCCCTGTATGCACGGGTCCCTTTTGTGTGACTTTATAGCCACTTTGCTGAGGAGCATTTACTCCCTGAAGGGCATATAAGGGTGTTTATTATTGTTATGCAAAAAGGTTTCTATGCAGTATGATCACTATTCTGTTAACTGCCTTGTCAATTCATTGATTTTGGGGACTGTGTCATATATCTTTGGGTGTTGGGTGACGCCCAAGGGGCTGCAGATACACGAGGTCAATACTGCTTTTCTTATGGTGGAAAACACTATGATAAAATTAGCTTAATACCTCTGGATTGTCTACAACTCTGTGATGATCTGTGATTAATTTACCTGGTTTTTGGCACCCAATCTCGTATATACGGTCGCTTATGTGATGTCATTTTTTTGTGTATATTATATACCAAACTAACTGTGCATAATATTATGTATGTTTCCGGACAAACATCCATATAGCTAGATCTATTGTAATTGCCAAAGTCACCAATATATATTCTAAATAGAGGTTTATTTTGCTCTGTGTAATAGCTCTTACTCCTAATGTACCTCCACCTCAAATACCCACCCGGGCTCTGGGTAAATTGTATGATGTTGTGTGTGGCAGAGGGAAATTGGTCTTAATTGTTTTTAACACACATTAAGGTTTTTTCTGTCTTGCACTAAATAAATATTTGTTTTTCACCTGCATATTGGCTGTGCGCACTTTATACAGAAGCTCCTTCTTCCCCTTTGCTATCCTCTTTGGTAAAGGAACAGCGCTGTGGACAGACTTGCCTTTGTCAGATACACATTGATAGCTCAATTACTCTTGACCTTCTTTAGAGGGTGTAGTTTTATTGTTTGTGTGTTTTGTGGGGGTGGATCATATAACTAGACTAGTTTTTTCACTTAGTGTTCACTTTCATGGATATTTTAACACATATCAATATATTATTTATTTTATGAGTTTTTCATTTAGTGTTTATAGTCTGAACTTTGATTAACTCCTTATACATTCTTCAGTGACGTGAACTATAACTGATACATTGTCTGCCAATTTGAGCTATAGCTACTACATTGTCTTTCCTTGGGCACTATAACCATCACACCAGTTCCTCTAATGAGATGAGAACCTTCAACATCCTGCTAATTTCCACTTAACAGTGGACTTAAAATATAGTGCTCTAAGAGTCACTTTATATTACCAATGTCACAATTTGTCCGCTCACTTTGTCTTGGATGCCCTGATTGACAGTTTTGCTGCCCTATGAAACAAGGGCCATGTTGAGCCTTCAGTTTGAGTGAAGCCTCAGTTATCCAATCAATTGCAGAGGTGTACTAAGTTGTTGGTATGATGATTCACAGCTAAGCCATCCACCCTGACCCTGGAAGGTGCCAGGTTTCTTCAGATGTTCCCTGTTCGGAGTGATTTCCAAGCTACAAAACTGAGCAATCAGTCCCTGATCACTGCCAGTTGTAGCATTTGCTATTTGGTGTATCTTGGCCTCATTTATCTGTGCTCTGTGTTTTGTTCTATTGTTGCCAGCCTTGCTACTCCTCTGGTCATTCATTTGCTTTCACCTTTACTTTAATTTGCAATCCTCAGGTCTTCTGAACCCAGCCCTTGGCCTCATTAATCCTTTGTCCTTCCCCTCAGTTTACAATATGCTGTCTTGGTATCTGACCTTGGAACATTTGTCTACCCTACCTCACAGCTTATACATGAGTAGAGACTAGCGTCACAGTCACCTGAGTCAAAAAGCTCATTGCACCTTATAGTGGAAGCCATATGGGTAACATTTCTGTTGTTTTAACTGTTTATATGGGAAACAAAGTTTATTACAAAAGTCTACTTTTACTATTTTTAGTGTAAAGTGGTTTTATGCGTGAAATATTTGTTTGCATATACACATGCTACAGAAACAGCCCCAATCATGTAGATATTTTCCAGAAAATATTTTTTGTTGCAAGTCTGTTACAAATAAGCAATCCTTTACTCCTCAGTTATGAAATGCGGAAGTTTCAAAGGAATGAGTAAAAATGACTCATAAAATATAACATCCCTAATTTTATTGGATGAGACACACCTAATTTAATAGAAGTTACTTTTATTTATATGGAAAATAAAACTTCCATCTATACTTCAGAATATTTTTTCAGGCAATAATACAATTAAACTAAAGTCACAAAGCCCATCACAAGACGCTGCCATTAAATAACTATCTGACAATTTGAGAAAAGTGCCTGCTATATCATTTCCATGCCATTAAAACAGCATTATAATTGCTAGTTATGAATAATAACATTCTCATCACATTCAATCTGAATTAACATAGCTTATACAAGGTAAGGCGCAGACACTTCAGGGTACAGTTAAAGTCTGTCCCCTAATGTGTTCTCATAAGTAAGAATAGCATCTTTATAAATTGTTCTATAGCCGAACATGCCATATTAAACTTTTAGAAGTCATATGGGGTATGAATATTTAGAAGTTAATTTCAATATCTTAGCAACAAGCCTACAGGCATGAGAGTCCGTCTAATCATCCGACTATTACCACATCCAATAACATTTTATGCAAAGTTGGAGAAAAAAAAAATCTTATATAGAGATAGAGTTGTTTGTGTATATCTGTTAAAATTAAACAGATCATTATTATTCACGCTTTGGATGAAGCATTAATTATCAGTTAGGATCATGACAATGGAATTAAATTGTCTGAGTGATTTGCAGTTTTGCAGGAAAACCTCTCGTGGTCCTCAGCATTATATCAAATTATTAAAATTGAAAATTATATGGTTAGTTTAGTCAATGAGGAATTCTGTACAACAGTAAAAGCTGATCAAATGAAATTCCAAAACTTTCATCAAGTGAATAAGCAGCTACATTTATTATCAGATTAAAAATGACCTAATAGTCATTTATCCATGTTTTCTTGTATTCACCTAAGTACCAAGGAATACCCATTCTGCTTTTTTTTTTCGTTTTCCATTAATGTTACACTTTGCTATATGGTTAAAGGAAAGGGTTAAGTAGCAGGGAGGAGAATTTTTTAGCTGCAATGCTCCTCTGGGAAATATGCAAATTGTCTCTTCAGGGAAGAAGTAGATGAAATCAAGTGCCACCTATTGGAAGTAGCAATTCTAAAAGTGTAAATTTTTAAACAGTCAACTTACACTTTTAGGATTGCTACTTTCAACAGTTAGCACTAGAGTTCTTCCACTTTCTCCCTGAAGGGACAAATTTGCACTTTGCTATATGTTTTACAGAGATAGTTTTGTGTAATTCCCAAATAACAGCTCAATTTGATCATCTAAATTAGTCTAAAATAGTGTTCACCTATTAATCACTATATATATATATATATACAGTTTTTTTTTCCTCTCCCAGAAAGTCTGTTTAGCCCCGCCCCTGAGGGGAGGAGCCAAATGGTAAGTTCTGAAAAAAAACCTCTGTTTAAATGCTGCTGAAGAGGGAGAGAATGATTAGCAGCGGTGGGCAGATTACACATGCAGGGGTGTGAATCTGCCCTTGGCTGCAGCCCCTAGCCACCTCCTTAACCCCTTCACCCCCGGACCTATTTTGACCCTAATGACCAGACCATTTTTTGTAATTCTGACCAGTGTCCCTTTATGAGTTAATATCTCTGGAATGCTTCATTGGATCCGAGCGATTCTGAGATTGTTTTTTCATGACATATTGGGCTTCATGTTAGTATTAAATTTAGGTCGATAATTTTTGCGATTATTTGTGAAAAAATCAAAAATTTGGCAAAAACTTTGAAAATTTAGCAATTTTCAAATTATGAATTTTTATTCTGCTAAACCAGAGAGGTAAGTGACACAAAATAGTTAATAAATAACATTTCCCACATGTCTACTTTACATCAGCACAATTTTGGAAAAAAAAAATGTTTTTGTTCGGAAGTTATAAGGGTTCAAAGTTCATCAGCAATTTTTCATTTTTCCAGCAAAATTTACAAAGCCATTTTTTTAGTGACTACATCACATTTGAAGTCTTTTTGAGGGGTGTACATGACAGAAAACACTCAAAAGTGACTCCATTCCAAAAACTGCACCCCTCAAGCTACTCAAAACTACACTTCCAGTTTAGAAAAAGAGCAGGGCTGCACACAGGATAAAAGTGCTCAATCCATTTAATGCATCACAGGGGTGTTACAGGTGGGGTGCAAAGAAAGGAGGACCGGGTAGCCCCGATGGTACAACGAACGTTTCGCGCTCAGCTGACGCACGGAGGGAGTGGTGGTGCTGGCCTTAACCTACAAACTGTAAGTGTCTTATGAACTTGAACTACTCAAAACTACATTCAAGAAGATTATTAACCCTTCAGGTGCTTCACGGGAACTAAAGCAAAGTGGAAGGAAAAAATGGTAATTTTAATTTTTCCAAGAAAAATGTTCTTTTAGCCTCAATTCTTTCATTTTCACATGGGCAACAGGATAAAATGGATCCTAAAAATTGTTGGGCAATTTCTCCTGAGTACATCGATATCTCATATGTGGTCATAAACCACTGTTTGGGCGCACGGCAGGGCTCAGAAGGGAAGGAGCGCAATTTGACTTTTGGAGCTAATTTTCCATTCAAAAAGTCAAATGGCGGTCCTTCACTTCTGAGCCCTGCTGTGTGCCCAAACAGTAGTTTATGACCACATATGAGATATTGGTGTACTCAGGATAAATTGCCCAACAATTTTTAGGATCCATTTTATCCTATTCCCCATGTGAAAATGAAAAAATATAGGCTAAAAGAAAATTTTTGTGGAAAAAAAAGTACTTTTTCATTTTTACGGATGAATTTCTGAAGAACCTGGGGGTTCAAAATGCTCACCACCCATCTAGATAAGTTCCCTGGGGGGGTCTAGTTTCCAAAATGGGGTCATTTGTGGGGGAGCTCCAATGTGTAGGCACACAGGGGCTCTCCAAATGCGACATGGTGTCTGCTAACAATTTGAGCTGATTTTTCAAATTGTCAGCAGACACCATGTTGCATTTGGAGAGCCCCTGTGTGCCTAAACATTGGAGCTCCCCCACAAATGACCCCATTTTGGAAACTAGACCCCCCAAGGAACTTATCTAGATGGGTGTTGAGCATTTTGAACGCCCCAGTGCTTCACAAATTAATCTGTAAATATGAAAAAAGAAACTTTTTATGGAAAAAAAAGTACTTTTTCATTTTTACAGATGAATTTGTGAAGCACCAGGGGGTTCAAAATGCTCATCACCCATTTAGGTAAGTTCCCTAGGGGTTCTAGTTTCCAAAATGGGGTCATTTGTGGGGGAGCTCCAATGTGTAGGCACACAGGGCCTCTCCAAACGCGACATGGTGTCCGCTAACAATTTGAGCTGATTTTTCAGTCAAATTGTTAGCGGACACCATGTCGCGTTTGGAGAGCCCCTGTGTGCCTAAATATTGGAGCTCCACCACAAGTGACCCCATTTTGGAAACTAGACCCCCCAGGGAACTTATCTAGATGGGTGGTGAGCATTTTGAACACCCCGGTGCTTCACAAAATAATCTGTAACAATGAAAAAAGAAAATTTTTGTGGAAGAAAAAGTACTTATTCAATTTTACAGATGAATTTGTGAAGCACCTGGGGGTTCAAAATGCTAACAATTCATCGAGAAGTTCCTTGGGAGGTCTAGTTTCCAAAATGGGGTCACTTTTGGGGGAGCTCCAATGTTTAGGCACACAGGGGCTCTCCATACGCGACATGGTGTCTGCTAACTATTGAAATTGTTAGCGGACACCATGTCGCATATGGAGAGCCCATGTGTGCCTAAACATTAGAGATCCCCCACAAGTGACCTCATTTTGGAAACTAGACCCCCCAAGGAATGCATCTAGATGCATAGTGAGCACTTTGAACCCCCAGGTGCTTCACAAATTGATCCGTAAAAATGAAAAAAGAAAATTTGTGTGAAAAAAAAAGTACTTTTTCCTTCTTACGGATCAATTTGTGAAGCACCTGGGGTTCAAAGTGCTCACTATGCATCTAGATGCATTCCTTGGGGGGTCTAGTTTCCAAAAAGTGGTCAATTGTGGGGGAGCTCCAATGTTTAGGCACACAGGGGCTCTCCATACACGACACGACATGGTGTCCGCTAACTATTGGAATTGTTAGCGGACACCATGTCACGTATGGAGAGCCCATGTGTGCCTAAACTTTGGAGCTCCCCCACAAGTGACCCCATTTTGGAAACTAGACCCCCAAGGAATGCACCTAGATGCATAGTGAGCACTTTGAACCCCCAAGTGCTTCACAAATTGATCCGTAATAAGGAAAAAGTACTTTTTTTTTCACACAAATTTTCTTTTTTCATTTTTACGGATCAATTTGTGAAAAACCTGGGGGTTCAAAGTGTTCACTATGCATCTAAATACCGCGAAGACCTTTTTAAATTTTTTTCTAGGACTAATTCTAGAAAAAAATGGCGTGGGGCTCCACCATATTTTTGGTCCAGCCAGGTACAACTTGGCAGCTACGGATTGCCACCAACCCCCAGCTGCCTCATTGTACCTGGCTGGCAACCAAAAATACAGCGAAGTCCATTTTAATTTTTTTTCTAGGACTAATTCTAGAAAAAATAATGATGTGGGGCTCCGCCATATTTTTGGTTCAGCCAGGTACAACTAGGCAGCTGGGGGCTGGAATCCGCAGCATGGAGAGGCCCAAGCATTCTGGGCCCAGACTCTTCCAGTTGCCCTGGTGGCGGTGGCAAACTGGGTAATAAAGGGGTTAATGCCAGCTTTTTATTGGCAGATGGCACTAAGCCCGAGATTCATAATATAGGGCTAATATTAGACCCGCCATTAGGAATCTCTGGTAAATAGTCAGAAAATACACACAGAGAAAAATCTTTTTATTTGAAAAAAAAACACAAACAAAATTCGGACTCCATCTTTATTATAAAGATCCGACGTAGTCCACAACGAAGGTCCCACAACGCTCGATCGCCTCTGCTCAATCCAGAGACTGCAGCAAGGGATCAAGTATCCTCTTCCTACAGCCTCTGGGGTCAGAGTTATGGTGCACTGTATGACATTGATCTGTTATACAGTGCACCATGACTATGATCTCACAGACTACAACAAGAGGACACTCGATCCCTTGTTGCACCCATCCATCCACCTATGCACCCATCATCCACGCACGCACATCCACATCCACGCATGCACATCCACGCACACACACATCCACGCACGCTGACATCCACGCACGCACATCCACACACATCCACACACATCCACGCACGCACATCCACACACGCACACAACCACGCACACTGGCATTCACGCACGCTGACATACACGCATGCACACATCCATGCACGCAAGCTGACATCCACGCACACATCCACGCACGCACGCTGACATCCACGCATGCACGCTGACATCCACGCACACACGCTGACATCCACGCACACACGCTGACATCCACGCACGCAGACATCCATGCACGCACGCTGACATCCACGCACGCACGCAGATATCCACGCACGCACGCTGACATCCACGCATGCTGACATCCACGCACATCCACACATGCTGACATCCACACATGCTGACATCCACGCACGCTGACATCCATGCACGCACGCTGACATTCACGCACGCTGACATCCACGCACGCACGCTGACATCCACGCATGCACACATCCACGCATGCACGCTGACATTCACACACGCTGACATCCTCGCACGCACGCTGACATCCAAGCATGCACACATCCACACACACACGCACATCCACACACACGTCCACACACACGTCCATGCAGACATCCATCTATGCACACATCCACGCACGCACATGTCTATGCACACACGCGTCTATGCACGCACACGTCTGCGCACGCACACGTCCACGCACGCACACGTCTACGCTCACTCACGTCCACGCACACTCATGTACGCACACACGCACACATCCACGCATGTACCCCCCATCCATCCATCCATCCATCAATTCATTCATTCATTCATTCATTCATACATACATACAAACATACATACATACAAACATACATACAAACATACATACATACATACATACCCTCTGGATCCACCGATGAGTAGGAGGCCAGAAGAGGAGGTGGGGCCACCGACCAGCGGGCACAGAAGGCACACAGCCGGAGGCAGGGCCGGGGCAGCCGCAGCGGCGGGTGCACCGAGGTGTGCAGCCCGCCGCAGGAGGTGAGGGGGGGCAGAACACAGGGCAGAGGTGGGGGCTGCCTGGGGGGGGGAATCCTTTGGAGGGGACCGGACAGTGTTGCCTGCGGGCACACCCGTGGGTGCAGCTCGCCGCCATATACATAATAATAGAGGGGGTGGGCGGTTTGGGGGGACGGGGGGCCCCCTGTGAGTCATGGAGCGGGAGGGGGGTGAGGAGGGGTGGACACATGTCAATCCGCCCCTCCAGATCTGATTGGAGAGCTCCAATCAGATCTGGAGGGGTGAATCCCTATGATTCCCTCCGATCGGCAGTTTCACTTTTAAACTGCCGATCGGAGGGGTCCTGGGCACGGGGGGGTTAATCCACCCCCTGTGGGGTCATCTACAGGTTGTCACAGAGCAGCAGCATCTGTGACACCTGAGCGACCCCACTGACAGGACCTGCAGCAGCTCAAATCTGCCAGGACGTTGTGCAACGTCCTGTGTCGGGAACAGGCAGAAACACAGGACGTTGCACAACATCCTATGTCGGGAAGGGGTTAATGGCTGCAGCATGTAAGTTTTCTAAGTGTATTATCTCGGGGTACAGGGCTGCTCAAGTGCAGGGGGACCCCTTGCCTGGATGCTGCAGACATGCTGCATCCGGTGCTGTAATTAGATCAGCATGCCTGGTTTGGTGACAGGTCCTCTTTAAATATGAGTGGCTGAACAAAGGGTCTGAATACTTATGACCATGTGATATTTCTATCTTTCTATTTTATGGGCAGATTAAACATGCAGGGGTGTGAATCTGCCCTTGGCTGCAGCCCCTAGCCACCTCCTATTTGGCTGGAGCATGTAAGTTTTCTAAGTGTATTATCTCGGGGTACAGGGGGGCTCAAGTGCTGGGTGACCCCTTGTCTGGAAGCTGCAGACATACTGCATCCAGTGCTGTAATTAGATCACCATGCCTGGTTTGGTGACAGGTCCTCTTTAAGTCACATGCTGTCAATTTCCTTGTGATCCTCCTTGAGATGGTTCTACTCCTTCATTGAAGTTCGGTTGTGTATAATTGAACTGATAGTACTTGACTCGGAAAGGCACCTGTCTATATAAGACCTCAGAGCTCACAGTGCATATCAGACCTAATGAGAGTCATGAGGTCAAAGGAATTGCCCAAGGAGCTCAGAAACAGAATTGTAGTAAGGCACAGATCTGGCAAAGGTTACAAAAAAAATTCTGCAGTACTCAAGGTTCCTAAGACCACAGTGGTCTCCATAATCCTTAAATGGAAGATGTTAGGGATCACCAGAAGTTTTCCTAAACGTGGTCGTCCAACTAAACTGAGCAATCGTGGGAGAAGAGCCTTGGTGAGAGAGGTAAAGAAGGACTCCAAGATCACTGTGGCTGAGCTCCAGAGATGCAGTAAAAAGATGGGAGAAAGTTCCACAGAGTCAACTACCACTGCAGCCCTCCACCAGTCTGGACTCTATGGCAGAATGCCCTGATGGAAGCCTCTCCTCAGTGCAAGACATATGAAAGCCCGCATAAAGTTTGCTAAAAAAAAACACATGAAGGGCTCCCAGACTATGAGAAATCTGATTCTCTGGTCTGATGGGATGCAGATAGAACTTTTTGGTAATTCTAAGCAGCATGTGTGGAGAAAACCAGGCACTGCTCATCACCTGCCCAATACAATTCCAACAGTAAAACCTGATGGTTGCAGCATCATGTATGGGGGTGTTTTTCAGCTCAAGGGACAGGACGATTGGTTGCAATTAAAGGAAATATGAATGCGGCCAAATACAGAGATATCCTGGATGAAAACCTCTTCCAGATTCCTCTGGACCTCATACATGGCAGAAGGTTCACCTTCCAACAGGATAATAGACATAAGCAAACAGCTGCAATAACAAAGGAGCGGCTTCAGAACAACTCTGTGACCATTCTTGACTGGCCCAGCCAGAGTCCTGACCTAAACCAATTGAGCATCTCTGGAGAGACCTGAAAATGGCTGTCCACCAATGTTCACCATCCAAACTGATGGAACTGTAGAGGATCTGCAAGGGCCAATGGCAGAGGATCCCCAAATCCAGGGGTGAAAAACTTGTTGAATCATTCCCAAGAAGACTCATGGTTGTACTAGCTTAAAAGGTGCTTCTACTCAGTACTGAGCAAAGGGTCTGAAAACTTATGACTATGTGATATTTCAGTTTTTCTTTTTCATTAAATTTGCAAAAACCTCTGCATTTCCGTGTTCTGATCAAGATGGGGTGCAGAGTATACATTAATGATGATGGGGTGCAGTAATGAGAAAAAAATGAACTTGTTTGAATTTACCAAATGGCAGCAATGAAAAAAAGAGTGAAAAATTTACAGGGGTATGAATGCCTTCCTTACTCACTATGTATATATATATATATATATATATATATAGTATATACTTGCCTATATAGTAATGCTGTCGTCTGAAAAGATAAGAAAACAGCATATGTAGCTCCTCATCACCCCCAACTACGTAATATATTACTCTCACTATAATCAATCACTTTTTAATCTTCTGCTCCTCTAACCAATTTTAATCTTTCAATGGCATTTTCTCTTCTCTTGAGCTGGCTTCACACCATGGATTTGGAAAGCTGTGTCCGGTGTTTTGCAGGAAGTACCGGACACAGCCTGACAGCTCCGGACAAACAGAACCATATTTGCCCTCCGGTCCTGTTTTCTGCCAGATTCAGGACTGCGCAGCTGCCACTGTCCAGGTCCTGAAATTTCAAAATCTCAACTAACGGGAGCTAGCCGAGTTTATGAGATGTCAGCGGGGAGCTCTCCAGGTGCTGATGTTCAGTGCTGGGCACCGCTGAACTTCAGCACCCAGCGTCCCGCAGCCAGACCCGATTTTCTGTTGGATCTGGTGCGATCTGGCACCCATAGACTCCCATGTTAATGTGCGCCAGATCACGCCGGATTCGGGAGGATCCAGGAGGATCCGGTTTTGATTAAATTTTTGCCCCGGACACAAAAATGCTGCAAGCTCCAATTTTGTGGCCGGGGCAAAAATCAAATGCAGCCTGGTGCTGCTGGACAGGGACAAAACCGGATGGCAGATCACTGCCATCCGGCCCAATCTGAGGCTGTGTGGTTCACACCGGACAGACCCGGACCTGAAAAAAACGTGGTGTGAAGCCGGCCTTAACCTGAACTACTCCTGTCTTCCTCCTGAAAGAAAGACTAGTTCCTTTGTATACCACCTTTCCTTCCAAATAATTTTTTCTATATTTGCACACCCTTTTTATAAATCTTAAATTATTTGATATTAGTTGTTATAGGTCTAATATCCCACAATATTGATAATTCTTGGCATGACAATTTTGCTTTCCATTTGATTAAAGGGATCCTGTCACCCCCAAATCGCCTCCTAAGCTATTAAAAAATGTCCCTGCAGTCTCCCATCAGTAATCCCACACTCCTTTTTGCTAATAAATGCATCCTGTAAAAGTGAAGAAAAACATTATAGCATTTACTCATTAGTGATGATAATGAGTACAGTGGCTATTCTTTAGTCACCCAGGCAGGCCCATTTCGTCATGATAGCACGCCTTAATAGGCGTGATCTGCAAGGAATAATGATATCAGCACCTCCCAGCGCTCCTCAGCGCTGGCGAGGCTGTAATGGGGCAGGAATGACGCGAATCGCGTCATTTCCGGTATCGGGTGACATCAGTGTGCGCTGCCTAGATACCCGCAGTTTACCATGGATACCAGCCTGCTCCCGCTAACCGCAGCCTGTCAGCAGGGGCAAGACATCATGGAAACGATATTTAAATCATTTCCACGATGTCGCTGGTCCACTGATCGCTGGTAAGTCTGCCTGTGTGACAGCTTACCAGCAATCAGCCATCAATATCGCCAGCAATGAGATCGCTGACGACATTGACGTGTGTGATGCCGGCTTAAGACTGATTTCAGCACAACAGTTATCATTGTATTCAGTATTACAGAGTCACTATGGCCATGTCTGTACTTTACTTTGAAAAATAATGCCAACAGGTTCTTTATGTTTGTTACTATAATGCACCTTGGAAAATAAACTTTCTTTTACTACATTCCAAAATATATCACCTATGTAATGACTAACGCTATGTTTTTGTGACCCCTTTGGTGCTTGTACAGATTACTGGTATCTGCACTGCCATATTTTTAAAATAATAATAATTTAAGGCTTTTCTTTTATCCATTTCGTATTGTTAAGATGATACTATACATCTAGTACTTTCAAATTGTTACGATTACTGCACATCAGAATACACAGCCTTCTGCTTACTTTCATCTGATCATTTATCTTGTAGGTGTAGAATGCAAAAATGTAGATCATGTAGTTTATGGTACACTTCTTACTTACGCTTCAATGATTCCATGGTTTCCTTTAATATAGGCATAAACGACTAAAGGCACAAAATGCTCAGATTTTGTAATGTATGGACCCTGTGTTTATGCATGTTAGCCTTTACATAAACTATGTAAAGAGATATGTGCTTAGACTGCAAACTGGAGACTGTGAATGGATGGACTGCAGAGAGAGGAAACAACTAAACCGATCTTAAAGTTTATTAAACATTAGGTTTATTTACACCCAAGGGATTGTATAATTTTACAACAAGAAATTTGTAAAACTATCCATATGTACAAATAAAGTACATATTGAGTCAGATGCCACCTGCAGTATTGCCAGGGCTGTATTTGCAGTTCCTGCCGCCCTAGGCACTGTCAGCGATGGCACCAGCCCGTCATGGACCTCCCTGTCGCGGCCCCGCCCCCACATCCCCCCTGTCTCCCCAAATTTCATTTAGCTTCTCCCCCCATACTTGCAGCTTCTCCCCCACATTCGATGTAGCACATATACAAGGATTGTAGGTTTGTCCAACCACACTACAGAGACATACTGATAGAATGTTTACATTGTGAGCCCCAATGGGGACAGTGTTGATGATGTATGTAAAGTGCTGTGGAGTTCATAGTGTAATATAAATGCAAAACATATTATTCTTAATATTATGTCACAGTACCAGGATCTGAGGATCTTCTATTTCGAGGTCAGGGGCTCTCTGATGCCATGATGCTTCCTGTCTCGCTTTCTTCCCCTTGATCCTGTAGTGCGGTGGACAAGAGAGCATTAACTGGTTAAGAACATGAAGTATGGTGTGTGTACTAACTGAGCCATAAACCCTCCTCATACCATGTCCAGCAGACATTGTAGGACTACATGCGTGATCTTATATTGCAGTCGGACCAATGTTATTCGATGTCTGAGAGCAGATTGGTGAGTGTCAGACAATTTTTTCTCACCCAGATTCTGGATGAGAAAAAAGTTGCAACATGCTGCGACTGTCTGCGATTCATGCATGAGACTCACCAATGCAAATCTATGGGTCTGACAAAATCACATACCGCACACTGACAGCACACGGACCATCCGAGAGGCATCATTTTTTTTTTTCACTGATACATTATCATTTTGGAGCTCAGACAACTGTAAAATATTCCTGTAAATGATTATACAGTAATAGCTGCTGAGAAAAAAAACAGATTGCACACGGATGTGATCTGAGAATCTGAGAAAAATGTCAGACACCCGCGTAGCAGTTGTATACCAAACGGAGCAAAAAACAGATGACTGTACCCAATTTGTTATATATTTTAGGAGTCGGAGTTGGTCCATTTTCTACTGACTCCAACTCCGACTCCACCAAAACAGCACAGAGGGATACACCGAGGCCCAGAGTAACCCCTCCACTGCCATGTACCACACAGAGGGGAACATTGAGAACCAGAGTAACCCCACCACTGCCAGGTACATGACACAGAGGGGTACACTAGGGATGGGCGAATCTACTCGCTAGGACTCGTTACTCGGCGAGTAGTAAGGGACTCGCAGGACTCGGTACTCTGCGAGTTTCCCAGTGATTACTCGCACGAGTCCAATGCAAATCAATATCAATCCTAGTTTTGTCAGAAACGCTGACAAAACTAGGATTGCCATTGTTTGCATTAGACTCGGCTACTGTGCCAGTGATAGCAGGGAAACTCGCAAAGTAACTGCTGTTACATTGCGAGCCGAGTCCAGCTGTCTTCTCTGTGTGCAGGCTGCCAGCTCCAGGGTCCTAGAGCCCGCCTGCTCACAGACATGATGTAGCAGTGCTGAGATTGTTCTCAGTCTGCTCATTCCCTGTACATAGACATCTATCTATGCACAGGGGATGTAGCAGAGAGGACATCGTGTTTTGGACTACGTTGGACGGAAGAGGATTTTTTTAATTAAAGATGGAGTCCCTAATGGCTTTTTTTTTTATTTCAAATAAAATGTTTTCTCTGTGTTGTGTTTTTTTAACCCTTTATTGGAGATTCTTAGTGGCTGGGTCAAACGTGGCCTGACATTAAGAATCTCGGGCTTAATACCAGCTTGTATAACAAAGCTGGTATTAACCCCTTTATTACCCAGCGTGCTACCGCCACCAGGGCCGCTGGAAGAGCGGGGTTCAGCGCCAGAGGATGGCGCTTCAATGAACGCGCCATCTTCTGGGGCGGCTGCGGGCTGCAATTTGCAGCGGGGGGTGCCCAGAAAGCTTGGGCATCCCTGCGCTGCGGATTCCAGCCCCCAGCTGCTTAGCTGTACCTGGCTAGACATAGAAATTGCGCGGAGCCCCACGCATTTTTTTTTTATTATTTCATGAATTTCAGAGTCTCAGAGTCAGAGTCTCAGAGTCAGAGTCTCAGAGTCAGAGTCAGAATCTCAGAATTTCATGAAATAATTTAAAAAAAATGCGTGGGGCTCCGCGCAATTTCTATGTCTAGCCAGGTACAGCTAAGCAGCTGGGGGCTGGAATCCGCAGCGCAGGGATGCCCAAGCTTTCTGGGCACTCCCCGCTGCAAATTGCAGCCCGCAGCCGCCCCAGAAGATGGTGCGTTCATTGAAGCGCCATCTTCTGGCGCTGAACCCCGCTCTTCCAGCGGCCCTGGTAGCGGTGGCACGCTGGGTAATAAAGAGGTTAGGGCCAGCTTTGTATTATCAGCTGGCCCTAAGCCCGAAATTTATGGCGGTCACGCCAATATTAGACATGACCGCCATGAATTTCTATTAAATTGTTTTAAAAAAAACACAACACAAAGAAAATTTTTTATTAGAAATAAAAAAAAAAGCCATTAGGGACTCCATCTTTAATTAAAAAAATCCTCTTCCATCCGACGCAGTCCAAAACGCGATGTCCTCTCTGCTACATCCCCTGTGCATAGATATAGATGTATATGCACAGGGAATGAGCAGACTGAGAACAATCTCAGCTCTGCTACATCATCTCTGTGCACAGACATTCATGTCTGTACACAGGGAATGAGCAGACTGAGAACAATCTCAGCACTGCTACATCAGGCAGCAGGCAGGCTCTAGGAACCTGGAGCTAGCAGCCAGCACACAGAGAAGACAGGAGTCTTATCTGTGCGAGTTTCCCAGCGATTACAGTTGCAAAGTAAACGAGCAATGCAAATAAATGACAAAACTAGGATTGCTTCAGGCTGAAGCTTCCGAGACACATCTGCGATTTGTAAATCTCACACTACTCGCTATTACTCGCTTCCCCATTCATTAACATTGGACTCGCTAGACTCGCAACGAGTAGCGAGTCCTGTGCTCGGACTCGCTAGAGTCAAGCGAGTCCGAGTAATTTAGGATTCGCCCATCACTAGGGTACACCAACTTAGCACATCCCAGCTCCCCCATCTCCCATGCACATCCCAGCACCCCTGTCTCCCATGCACATCCCAGCACCACACCCTGCCTGCCATGCACATGTCAGCACCACACCCTGCCTGCCATGCACATCCCAGCACCACACCCTGCCTGCCATGCACATGTCAGCACCACACTCTGCCTGCCATGCACATCCCAGCACCACCCGCAATCTCCCATGCACATCTCAGCACTACCCGCAATCTCCCATGCACATCCCAGCACCACCTGCCATCTCCCATGCACATCCCAGCACCACCCGCCTTCTCCCATGCACATCCCAGCACTCCCCCTGCCATGCACACATCCTAGCACCGCCGTCTCCCATGCACATCCATCCCAGCACCCTTTGTCTCCCATGCACATCCCAACACCCCTTATCTCCCATGCACATCCCAACACCCCCGTCTCCCATGCACATCCATCCCAGCACCCCCGTCTCCCATGCACATCCATCCCAGCACCCCCTGTGTCCCATGCACATCCAACACTCCCCCTGCCATGCACAGATATCCCAGCATTCCCCCTGTCTCCCATGCACATCCAACCATCCCAGGACCCTTCATCTCCCATGCACATCCCAGCACTCCCCCTTCCTGCCATGCACATCCCAGCACTCCCCCTTCCTGCCATGCACATCCCATTACCCCCCCTTCCTGCCTGCCATGCACATCCCATCACACCCCCTGCCTGACATGCATATCCCATCACCCCCCCTGCCTGCCATGCATATCCCATCACCCCCCCACCTGCCATGCATATCCCATCACCCCCCCGCCTGCCATGAATATCCCATCACCCGTCCACCTGCCATGCATATCCCATCACTCCCCCCTGCCTGCCATGCACATTCTATCACCCCCCCATGCACTGTGATGCACATCCCAGCACTCCCCCTGCTATGTGCATCTCACAGTGCACCTCACAGTGAACACAGGGCCCAGGGATTGCATCCCTGCAGGGCCGCACTGTGCACATCCCTGGACCCTGCCTCACTTACCTGTGCTGCACTGTGCACAGCACAGCAGCAAAGGCATCCACATACCCCACTGTTGCGATGAGCTGCCTGGTCCTCCGCGGTCCTCCTCTCAGCAGTGCTTCCCTCGCTCCAGCACTGACAGAGAGCCCCTTGGAGACGCTGCACAAGAGCTCCCTGGAGACGCTGCACAAGAGCCCCCTGGAGACAGGCCGCCCCACCACCTCCTCCTAGGGCCACACCTCAGCCCCCTCCTGACTGGTGACTGTAGTAATGGTGTCTCCACTATAATCAGATGAGGCCGCGATGACAGTGCAGGACCTTCCTGAGCTGAGAGCCCCGCAGGCCGCAGCAGCCGGAAGACTGAGGTGGGTGGGTGGCAGACGGAGGTGGGTGGTGCCTATTCCCTCCCATCCCCGCACCAAAGGAAAAAAATAAAATCCGAAAAAAAATTAAAAAACCTTGCTCAGGTGCCGCCCTACCCGCATTCTGGCGTCCTAGGCACGTGCCTATGGGTGCCTAGTGGTAAATACGGCCCTGAGTATTGCAACTATGTCTGTTTTCAAACTGAAAAGCTGCACATTTCAGAGAAAAAATTGCATAAACAATAATTCAGAGATTATGTGTCTTAGTTGACTAGTCTGGGGAAGGTTCGTGGTGACATTTCTCCACCCCATTTTTCATAAATGTCAGGTCTTTACCTCTAGATCTGTCATCTTGAAGGAGTGTGATGGTGAGAACCAAAGGGGAATCTACATCAGACTACTTGTGAGAATTGAGGGGCTCATTGAGGATTCAGCAAGTTACAAATTGAGGCAGAGTCAGATATCGATTTACTAACATATTCTTTACCCAAAAGGAAATTGGTAGAGGGTACAATTTCAGATACATATACATAAATATAGAAACATTCTATTTGTACACAAAAAAGATTCACACAAACCTAGTCCAGAGGACCAGAATCAAAGTGCTGACTCCAAGGACTCTCTCAGATGTATCTCAGACTTTTGGAACAATTTGACTATCACAAACTAGAACCAATGACTTCTCACCGCTACTAAAACAATGTAAATTTCATAGGTGAGTGGTAGAGGGAGTCTCTGGAGTAGCATTATGAATTACAAACTCATAAAAAACTTGTATTCATCATATTCACATACACATATATTTATACCCTGACATGAGATATACCTGACTATTTGGCTTTTGGTACCATAAGTGTATGTGCACACTGGGAGGATTAGTGTCGGTTTTTCAGCGAAATTCGCCGGCGGATTAGCAGCATTTTTATGCAAATTTATGTAAATCGTAAGCAGCATATGAGCTTTCATGTAAACCTATGGGATTGTGAAAACGCTGTGCACACAGTGTCGGTTTTGACTGTCGGTTTCGCCGGCGGATGAGCGGATTTATGGCGGAATAGCGGCATCCAACATGATCCTTTTACCGCCAGGTTTAGCAGCGTTCAGTGGCAGAAAAGTCATGCAGCATAAGCAATGGGGCTGTGCACAGCCGCCTGTAAACCGCCGCTAAACGCCCATCCGCCTGTAGAAGCAGAAAAGTGGGAGGTCCAGAGACAGGAAGCAGGAAGAAAAACAGAAGAACAAGAAGCAAGCAACATGGAGTGGTATCGCAGGATGGAGATCCCAGTGCCCCGTCTTCTGCTTCTGGTAATCAGATCAGGAGTGTATAATGCTGGAGGGCTGCAATGTAGACTTGTGGAGAGCTAGACTGTGCTGGAGGGCTGCAATGTATACATTAGGAGAGCTGGACTGTATAATGCTGGAGGGCTGCAATGTATACATTGGGAGAGCTGGACTGTATAATGCTGGAGGGCTGCAATGTATACATTGCGAGAGCTGGACTGTATAATGCTGGAGGGCTGCAATGTATACATTAGGAGAGCTGGACTGTATAATGCTGGAGGGCTGCAATGTATACATTGGGAGAGCTGGACTGTATAATGCTGGAGGACTGCAATGTATACATTGCGAGAGCTGGACTGTATAATGCTGGAGGGCTGCAATGTATACATTGCGAGAGCTGGACTGTATAATGCTGGAGGGCTGCAATGTATACATTGCGAGAGCTGGACTGTATAATGCTGGAGGGCTGCAATGTATACATTTGGGAGATCAGGAGTGTATAATGCTGGAGGGCTGCAATGTATACATGGGGACGCATATTGAAGTAATCATCTTTGTTGTTGACTTTTAGATCGAAGCCCGGCCAGAAATATGGGACCAGGGATGTGAATCCTACAGTGACAGGATCCTTAAGGCCCAGTCGTGGAACTCCCTGTGCCGTGAACTTTACCCACTATTCCCAGAGGCTGATCGTGATCTTCAAAATAAAATAGGTAAATGACCTATTTCACAGAATCAAGGAAATGACCAATTGTTTTCCAATACAGAAATAAATTTTTTGTTTTATTTTTTTGGGGTAGAAAAAGACCTAAAAAGCCGATGGAAATCGGTCAGAGATGCTTTCCAAAAATTCATCACAAAATGTGAGAAAAGTGGGTCTGCACCGCCTGCCAGGAAATGCCCTTACTACCATGAGCTACAATTTACTCTCACCGGTAGAAATTTGCGTCCGTAAGTATTTTTGGCATAACTTCAGAAAACATACCATATATAGTTGGGTAAAACGCTATTCAAACGTTAGTCCAAAAATGTGGACAGAAAAGTACCATACTCGGCTTACAAGCCGTTGTGATCATGGAAATGTGTCTTTGGGTGTTTGCATGGGCCTGTACGAGGATGGTGGAGACAGGTATGGGTGGGGGTTGCTGATTGAGCGCCACGTCACATGGTGCGGCTACTGGCATATGCACGCCTCACTCTGCCCATCACAGCGCCAGAGTGAGACGTTCACTATGCGATAATGGCAGCCCCCTCAGTGACAGGCAGAGCCACAGTGTATGCAGGCACCCCTTGATCATTGAACTTACCCTGAAGTGACTGTCATCACGCTCAACATAGCATTACTCCCTTCGTACTCAGGCTGTTTTGTGGTAAAGAGCATTTTACCACACTATTCAAGCGCTGTTACAACACCTTAGACACTAGTCTATATTTTTTAACAGTTGTTAGTGGTAAAATTGAAGTTAGTCGTTGTCACAAGGTAAACTATGTCATCTTAATATTTGTTTAACTATTTATTTTAATGTCTAGAACTCAAGGGAACATTCCTCCTACGCCTCCTTCATCTGAACAACATGGAGCCGAGAGTGGGCAGATTGCTACGGAACCTGGGACCCCCTCAATCCAGGATGTTGGCATAGGCGTTTCCTCCTCGGGAACATCCACTCCGGATGTTGAAGGTCAAGATTTGGGAGCAACTGGCACATTCAGTGAGAATTCTGCCTCAAGTGCAACTCGCACTTCTTCTTTTGAGACGGGCTCTACAACACCCAGATTAACAACGAGTGGCAGACGTGTACCCCGAAGCAATGCTGGTCGCGGCAATGTCCCATCCTTTGCGAATGAGGCACTCACATTTTTGCAGAAGGCCGGCAATGATGACGAGTTTGATCACGTTGGAGCACATGTTGCATGCTGCTTAAGAAAGATGCCACCTGAGCGGTACGCCGCATTAATGCCAGTTCTCTATGGACTTCTAAACATCTACCAGGGTAAAGACCCCGTTCCAGATGTACCAACCGTTATGCTTGGTCTCTACCAATTATTTCATGGACAGAACCCCAGACCAGTTGTGTCTGGCGGCCAGGACAGACAATGTCCAACGGCGCCTCTGCAAAGTGAGCCCAATACATTTCGTCCCACACAAGGTCAACACTTGCAGAACTACACATCATTCACCTCACAGTTGTCTGATGATAGTTCTGCAAGTATTGAAATGGCAAGTCAAAGTTTATTTGGTGGTGATTATGGGAGTCGGTCTTTCACAAATTTGGACTAAAAGGGTGACTAGATGTAAGCTGTTGCTATTTTTTGGTATGTTTTACTGAAAATAAAAAATCATAAAGGGTCACATGTTATTTGCGATTAAAATAAAGCGGTTCTATTGTTAAACCTTGCCTTGGTTAATGTACATGCACCCACATTTACGCAACACACATATTAAGTTTGTATGCGCCTAAAAATTAAGAATAGAGATTTGTGCTAAGACATCGTGCACGTGCACAGTCTTAGCTCTACACAATCAGCATTGTTGGTAGCTAGCGTGTATAGTACCTAACACCAGTATTGTGCAGACGATCGATATTTGCTAACATAATGCATGCCTACACACTTTGGAATTTGTATGTTCACATATACTCTTAGCTTTATTATGTAAAATAATTCACACATACCATAGTATGATAAACCAAACTTTTATTAAGGTACATATTTTGAATTATTTGTTTTTAATTTTGATTTTCCAACAATCCTTTTTTTGAGAAATGGACTGTATCAATTTTTGGAAAGAAAAATTACAATACAGCTATATAAAGGAAAACTGGCAAGGATTCAAGACAAGAGTGGTTACATATAGTGGAAAGGAATGACGATACAAAGGCGCAGGTGATATTAGAACTGTGGGTAATCTCTGCAAGAAGAGAAAAGGTCCTTAATACCTGCAAAGTTGTAAAACTATATTCCGGATGGGTGGGCAACATGGCTGGAAGAGTATTGCCAGGGCACGGCACCTTCAGGGGTCATGAAATAGTCCGCAAAGCTGTCTCTCACAGCCAAAGCCAAATTTTCAGGCCGTCCAGTAACCCAATTGATGGTGTTAAGGGATCGTAGGCGCTGCAAAGTTTCGACGTTTTCATTTGAATTATCACGCAGAAAGTTGTGCAACACGCAGCATGCCTTAACAACAACATCAACTGTGCTTGGATTCAGTTGAAGAGCTGAATGCATGACCCTCCACTGACTAGTCATGATCCCGAAGGTGCATTCCACGACTCGGCGTGCCCGGCTTAGCCGATAATTAAAAATCCTGCGCCGATCATCCAGTCCCCTACGTGGGTATGGTCGCAGCAGGTTAGGCATCAGGGGAAAAGCTTCATCCGCTACCATTACGTAGGGGACTGGATGCGTGGAACCGGGCAAAGGGTTATCGGCAGGTAACGTGTTGTGATGTTGAAGCACTTGTATACCAATTTGTGAGTTTCTCAACACACGAGAATCCCCGGTACTGCCATAGGCACCCACATCAATGGCAACAAATCGGTAGTGAGCATCGGCCACCGCCATCAGGACCACGGAAAAATATTTCTTATAATTAAAGAAACGTGATCCTGATCGCGGAGGCTTTCTCACACGGATATGTTTGCCATCAACGGCACCTATGCAGTTCGGGAAGTTGGCCACAGACTGAAAGCCTGCTGCGACCTGCAACCAAGTCTCCTCGTTTGGAGAAGGCATCACAATGGGCTGCAAGTGCTCCCAGATCACAGCGCACGTCACCTTAACAATTTGGGAAATGGTGCTTTTGCCCACCCGGAACTGGAGATGTAGCGAGGAAAAACTTTCCCCCGTGGCCAGAAATCTGAAAAAAAAAAAAAAACACAATTATAAAACATGACAAATGTACCTAGGCCATTATGCATCGGGAGGGAGAAGACCGGCGGGCTGAAGCAAGAGGACGCCTGGGCCAAACAGAGGAGTGCACCTGGACCGAACAAATGCCTTGGAAGAGAGGTAAGTGATCGACTGGGGGGGGGGAGGAGATATGGGGGTGAGGTGCGGGGATACTGACATGGCGGCCCGGACAGGGGGAGGTGGGGGTTGTGTCTGGCGGCGGACGTGTGCGGGGAGTGTGGTGGGGGGGGCTGCAGGTTGCGGGTGTGGGACCTTGAGGAGCGTTGCAGGGAAGCGGCGCGGGTTAGTGGATGGGGGCTGGCCGCGGGTGGATGTGGGTCGGGGATGGGGAGAACAGCGACAGGGTAGGGGGATAGTGGGGTGAGGGCGGCGAGTCAGTGGAGGGCAATGTCCGGGGGTGTGCGCATGCGCCGTGTTGTGTGGATACTGAGGCAAACTCGTATCCACATGAGGACGGATGCAGCGCCGCCCTGGACGGAAAATAGTATCCCTCGCGATTATGTAGTAGATGGTTATATGCAACACTGACCTCAACGTAATAAGCAGACGTTGTTCGGCATGGATCGTAGGCCGCATCCTGGTGTTTTGGTAGGTTAGTTTTCCACGCAACATCTCCAGCAGATTATCAAACGCATTGATGCTCAGTCTGCAGAATCCCACAAATTTTTCAGGGTATCTAAACAAAAGGGAAAAAAACAGAAAATAAGTATAAGGTTTTTGACAACTCTGTTGGGGTGTTTCAAACTAATTTGCTTAACATTAATATAATTTTGACTTACCTTCTCAAGTCTTGGTACAATTGTGTAAAGTGTCCCTTCTGACCCCGCTCCGTCAGGAGGGGATGTACCCACATTCGTGGGGTTTCCTCCACCTGTTTATAATCGAAGAAATTAAAAACTGTTATCACGTACAAAACATATGCTCATAAAAGTGCAAAGTTTACATGTTTTTCAGTTTATGGACAGATAAACATATTGCTTACCTCATTTTCCTCCTCTTCATGATCGATGAGCTGCTGCAAAATGAGCAAAAGCAGCACTTGTTTGTGGACCCCGCCGCCAAGTTCGTACTCTGGTGAGTGACATGATTCTCTGCCTTGGACAAAGGATGCACACGAAGCGTCTGCTAATCCTTTTTTGGGGAAAGAGATCATGAAGATCATGTGACAGGAAATTGTTTTTTTTTTCCCAAGGGGTTGTTCAAATGACACGTACTTTATTTACAATCTCTATCCTTCACATGAACAAATCCTCCATAGAAAACCGCTCAAAAAACCGCTATGAAAACCGCCTGTAAAACCGACTGTAACCGCTGTTCAACCGCTGCTAAAAACGCTCTAAAAACCGCTGGAAAACACAGGAAAACCGCCGGAGAGTCCAGGGCTCTGGACTCTAGACTCCAGCTAAATAAACAGCGGTTTACTGGCGTTGTGGAAGCTGCTAAACCTCCCAGTGTGCACATACACTAAGAGTCTTTCTTTAGTCCAACACAAGCCTGTGAAAAAATGGCGGCAACCTAACTCCACGCCCTTGGTGCCAAAACAAGATGTCCATACTTTTACCTGACAAAAAGTGTGTATGTGGGGCCAAGCTTGAAGGACTCACAGTTTTGTTGTAATCCACTGGGAAAAAGGCTAATCTGAAGTTGTGTCTCACACACTTGCCAGCGGGGGACGGCACTCCTCTTTTGGTGAGTGAATTGCCTAAACTACTGTCTTGGTTTTTCATAACTTGTTTTCCCTGAAACCACACAGGAGTTTAGAGTAACAGAGTAACAGAGCAACAATACAGCTAGTGCCTGAATTATGCTTCCTTGTAAGGACTGTACAAACTGAAAAGTAAGATTAGCCATTTTGAAAATTTATTGTGCAGCAACACAGCAATAATACACTCATCTTAAAGGCAGTGTGAAATTCACGATCCTACTGGATTGGAATGAATATGTTCATGGAAGAGAAGAAGAGAGAATCCCACTCAGTAGCAACGGAAACTGTGTTTCATTATGAACCACTGATCTGTGATGTCCCAGGTACTGATCACCACTATACAAGGTATGATAATCTGCTAGATGTTATAGCTTCAGGGAATTATGATGTAGTCCATGTGTCTACAAAAGGTATAAATATTGCCTAGATTTCATGACTTCAGGGAATAATGTGGACACTCAAAAACATGTAAGCCAGCTCGCTGATTCTTAAGAACTGTGATCAGCACCATGTCCCACACTGCTTTTCTTTTGTGAACCTGAAATTGAATCTCAAAGTGTTTGAATTCAATTTCTATTGATCGAACTGATCATCTCTAGTGAACTTATATGGATTCTTAAAAACAACATGTTAGTAATATTAGCCTTCCCAAACTGCATATATGAGCATACAAATAATGAAGTATAAATCTTTATATGTTCGCTATGATGCAGCATTGCCTAGTAATTTGCATTTTAATTCATATGCAAATGATCCAAAAAGTGCAAACTTAATCAGAATAAGGGTAGGGGAAGTGCAGCTCCCCGGTATCCCAGAGGATTTGTAGGAATCCTGTAGGTAGTAGCTGGCTCCTGCTTTGTAATCATGGAAGGATGTGTGGAAGAGGTATTCCCAGATTTTCTTAAAATATCAACATTTTATGGAAGACATTTTAAAATCACATGCTTAACCTAGTAGACACTCCTGTCTGCCAGTTTAAAATGTGATTTTAAAATCTCTCTTCCATCCATCCTTCCATGATACATAAAGTGCTTTGGACCTGGCATAGCACTTACCAAGCCTCTGCCTTTTCAAGTTGTTTTGCAACCCAGCATTTGTCTTTTTATTTTGTTAACACACAATCTCATTTCCTTCACTGGTGCATGATCTAACGAAGGCATCAGAACACAAAGCTGTCAATGAAACTAAAAATGCAAGTGAGAGGTAGGGAAACAACCTTTAAGAACAGTGGATTCTTAAGTACTCTCTCATGCCCAAAAAAACTCAACTTATTAATGAAAATGCTAATTACTCAGTAATGGCGCTGGCAAGTTTATGGGACTAAAGTTGTATTTAGAACATCAATCAAAAAAGCTTCAAAAAGTCAAAAAAATTGATGCATGATAATGTGTGGTATTGGTGAATATTTGGCCGAAATAATGTAAGCTTGTAACACGCGTTAAGAATCCACACTCTTACGAGTACCTATAACTACATTCAGAGGAAAAAACTACAGAAGGACATAAATTCAGAACATCAATCAAAAAAAGCTTACCAAAAGTCAACTATCCGTTAGTGATGGGCGAATCCTAAATTACTCGGAATCGCTTGACTCTAGCGAGTCCGAGCCCAGGACTCGCTACTCGTTGCGAGTCTAGCGAGTCCAATGTTAATGAATGGGGAAGCGAGTAATAGCGAGTAGTGTGAGATTTACAAATCGCAGATGTGTCTCGGAAGCTTCAGCCTGAAGCAATCCTAGTTTTGTCATTTATTTGCATTGGACTCGTTTACTTTGTAAGTAATCGCTGGGAAACTCGCACAGATAAGAGAAGAGTCCTGTCTGCTCTGTGCAGCTCCAGGGTCCTAGAGCCCGCCTGCTGCCTGATGTAGCAGAGCTGAGATTGTTCTCAGTCTGCTAATTCCCTGTGTACAGACATGAATGTCTGTGCACAGAGATGATGTAGCAGTGCTGAGATTGTTCTCAGTCTGCTCATTCCCTGTGCATAGACATCTATATCTATACACAGGGGATGTAGCAGAGAGGACATCGCGTTTTGGACTGCGTCGGATGGAAGAGGATTTTTTTAATTAAAGATGGAGTCTCTAATGGCTTTTATTTTTATTTCTAATAAAAAAATTTCTCTGTGTTGTGTTTTTTTTAAAACAATTTAATAGAAATTCATGGCGGTCATGTCTAATATTGGCGTGACCGCCATAAATTTCGGGCTTAGGGCCAGCTGATAATACAAAGCTGGCCCTAACCTCTATTACCCAGCGTGCCACCGCCACCAGGGCCGCTGGAAGAGCGGGGTTCAGCGCCAGAGGATGGTGCTTCAATGAACGCGCCATCTTCTGGGGCGGCTGCGGGCTGCAATTTGCAGCGGGGGGTGCCCAGAAAGCTTGGGCATCCCTGCGCTGCGGATTCCAGCCCCCAGCTGCTTAGCTGTACCTGGCTAGACATAGAAATTGCGCGGAGCCCCACGCATTTTTTTGACTCCGACTCCGAGACGACTCCGACTCCGAGACGACTTCGACTCCGACTCGACTCCGAGACGACTCCGAGACACTCCGACTCCGAGACGACTCCGACTCCGAGACGACTCCGACTCCGAGACGACTCCGACTCCAAGACGACTCCGACTCCGAGACGACTCCGACTCCGAGACGACTCCGACTCCGACTCCGAGACGACTCCGACTCCGAGACGACTCCGACTCCAAGACGACTCCGACTCCGAGACGACTCCGACTCCGAGACGACTCCGACTCCGACTCCGAGACGACTCCGACTCCGACTCCGAGACGACTCCGACTCCGAGACGACTCCGACTCCGAGACGACTCCGACTCCGAGACGACTCCGACTCCGACTCCGAGACGACTCCGACTCCGAGACGACTCCGACTCCGAGGCGACTCCGACTCTGAGGCGACTCCGACTCTGAGACTCCGACTCTGAGGAGACTCCGACTCCGAGACTCTGACTCTGAGCCTCTGACTCTGAAATTCATTAAATAATAAAAAAAAAAATGCGTGGGGCTCCGCGCAATTTCTATGTCTAGCCAGGTACAGCTAAGCAGCTGGGGGCTGGAATCCGCAGCGCAGGGATGCCCAAGCTTTCTGGGCACCCCCCGCTGCAAATTGCAGCCCGCAGCCGCCCCAGAAGATGGCGACTCCGACTCCGAGACGACTCCGACTCCGACTCCGAGACGACTCCGACTCCGAGACGACTCCGACTCCAAGACGACTCCGACTCCGAGACGACTCCGACTCCGAGACGACTCCGACTCCGACTCCAAGACGACTCCGACTCCGAGACGACTCCGACTCCGAGACGACTCCGACTCCAAGACAATTCCGACTCCGAGACGACTCCGACTCCGAGACGACTCCGACTCCGAGACGACTCCGACTCCGAGACGACTCCGACTCCGAGACGACTCCGACTCCGACTCCGAGACGACTCCGACTCCGAGACGACTCCGACTCCGAGGCGACTCTGACTCTGAGGCGACTCCGACTCTGAGGCGACTCCGACTCTGAGACTCCGACTCTGAGGAGACTCCGACTCCGAGACTCTGACTCTGAGCCTCTGACTCTGAAATTCATTAAATAATAAAAAAAAAATGCGTGGGGCTCCGCGCAATTTCTATGTCTAGCCAGGTACAGCTAAGCAGCTGGGGGCTGGAATCCGCAGCGCAGGAATGCCCAAGCTTTCTGGGCACCCCCCGCTGCAAATTGCAGCCCGCAGCCGCCCCAGAAGATGGCGCGTTCATTGAAGCGCCATCCTCTGGCGCTGAACCCCGCTCTTCCAGCGGCCCTGGTGGCGGTGGCACGCTGGGTAATAAAGGGGTTAATACCAGCTTTGTTATACAAGCTGGTATTAAGCCCGAGATTCTTAATGTCAGGCCACGTTTGACCCAGCCACTAAGAATCTCCAATAAAGGGTTAAAAAAACACAACACAGAGAAAATTTTTTATTTGAAATAAAAAAAAAAGCCATTAGGGACTCCATCTTTAATTAAAAAAATCCTCTTCCGTCCGACGCAGTCCAAAACGCGATGTCCTCTCTGCTACATCCCCTGTTCATAAATATAGATGTCTATGCACAGGGAATGAGCAGACTGAGAACAATCTCAGCACTGCTACATCAGGCAGCAGGCGGGCTCTAGGACCCTGGAGCTGCACAGAGAAGACAGCTGGACTCAGCTCGCAAAGAAACAGCAGTTACTTTGCGAGTTTCCCTGCTATCACTGGCACAGTAGCCAGTGATTACTCGCACGAGTCTAATGCAAACAATGGCAATCCTAGTTTTGTCAGCGTTTCTGACAAAACTAGGATTGATATTGATTTGCATTGGACTCGTGCGAGTAATCACTGGGAAACTCGCAGAGTACCGAGTCCTGCGAGTCCCTTACTACTCGCCGAGTAACGAGTCCTAGCGAGTAGATTCGCCCATCCCTACTATCCGTTGCACTCTGCAGGACACAGTAGGTCAAATGATAAAGGCAACCAAGTGCATTATACTGCTGCAACAATCACTCTCAACCTACCACAACAGGGGGGAGGGGATTGGTGGTATTTTTATAAGCACGCTGATAAGGTTTCCACAGGGCATCAATCACACATGAAGACATGTTGCAAAGAGTCTGTCTGTATCCTATTGGTCACGCCCACACTATTAAATCAGGCGGGCTTGCCCAGCACTATATATGCAACAAACTGGACAGATGCCCACTAGGGGCCCCACTATATCCTGCATAAAGATAAAAAAGTGCAAAAAATTGATGCATGATAATGTGTGGTATTGGTGAATATTTGGCCAAAATAATGTAAGCTTGTAACCCGAGTTAAGAATCCACACTCTCACGAGTGCCTATAACTAAATTCAGAAGAAAAAACTACAGGACATAAATTCAGAACATCAATCAAAAAAAGCTTCAAAAAGTCAAAAAAGCTTACCAAAAGTCGACTATCCATTGCACTCAGCAGTACACAGTAGGCCCAATGATAAAGGCAACCAAGTGCATAATACCGGTGCAGCAATCACACTCAATCTGCCACAACATGGGGGAAGTGATTAGTGGTATTTTTATATGCACGCTGATAAGGTTTCCACAGGGCATCAGTCACACATGAAGACATGTTGCAAAGTGCCTGTCTGTAGCCTATTGGTCATGCCCACATTATTAGATCAGGTGGGCTTGCCCACACTATATTATATGCAACAAACCGGGTTTAGTTAAAAGTTTGTTTGGGGGCCCAGGATTGACCCTGGACCATGATCCCCATATAAATCAATATGGATTCGAATTCCTGTATATATGTACAGGATTTCTTATGAGCATGAAAAATTCTGGGCCTGCCGCTGATTAGTAATAACTTCTGGAGCCCATAGGAATCGATGGGTATTGTGGGCTAAAACTCTTTGTATTATGTCAGAACTTCCATCAATTCCTATGGAAAGTTTCTCACACTTGGGATATCTCACTGCTGACTGGCACTGACCTCTGGAGCTTCGTGCTGAGAAAGTTCTCAGAACGAAGCTCTATAGAAATTGATGGGTGTTGAGGAATAGTACTCTTTGAATTATTTTAAAACTTCCAGTATTTATTTAAGGCAAGAATTTTATGAACAAGGTCTTGTGGGGGAGTCTTCATTCAAATAACTTTTTTTAACTATGGCCCTTTTCACATCTAAGCTTGTCTGCTTTTGCTTCATTTGTGTTTCTATGCAATAAACGCATGCAAAACACATGCAAAAACGCATGTGCATTTTCCAAACACAAACAACGCATGCATTTTTGCAAACGCAGCACTAGAGCATTGGCTGACGTTTTTGGCTGTGTTTGCAAAAACGCATGCATTTTTGTTTTTGGGCCATGTTTTTGCATGCGTTTTCCATTGAAATCAATGGGGCAAAAATGCATGCGTTTTGGATAGGGTTTTAGCGGTAAAAACGCATAGAAATGTAAATGAAGCAAAACGCAAACCTGCATTAGATGTGAAATAGGCCTATGTGTCTGTGTCTTTTTTAACTCTATTCTTGCCGGTTTAGTAATGGAAGTGTCTGATAACACTACCATTCAAAAAGTTTGGGGTCACCCAGAAATTTTGTGCTTTTCCATGAAAACTGATACTTTTAATTTATCAAATGAGTTGCAAATGAATAGAAAATATAGTTTAGACATTGAGAAGGTTAGAAATAATGATTTTTATTTGAAATAATAATGTACTCCTTCAAACTTTGCTTTCGTCAAATCATGCTCCCTTTGCAGCAATAACAGCATTGCAAACCTTTGGCATTCTAGCTGTTAATTTGCTGAGGTAATCTTGAGAAATTTCACCCCATGTTTCCTGAAGCCCCTCCCACAAGTTGGATTGGCTTATGGGCACTTTTTGCGTACCATATGGTCAATCTGCTCCCACAATAGCTCATTGGGGTTGAGATCTGGTGACTGCACTGGCCACTCCATTACGATAGAATACCAGCTGCCTGCTTCTTCCCTAAATAGTTCATGCATAATTTGGAGGTGTGCTTTGGGTCATTGCCCTGTTCTAGGATGAAATTGGCTCCAATCAAGAGCTGTCCACAGTGTATGGCATGGCAATGCAAATGGAGTGATAGCCTTTCTTATTCAAAATCCCTTTTACCTTGTACAAATCTCCCACTTTACCAGCACCAAAGCAACCCAGGCCATCACATTACCTCCACCATGCTTGACAGATGGTGTCAGGCACTCTTCCAGCATCTTTTCAGCTGTTCTGCTCTCACAAATGTTCTTCTGTGTGATTCAAACACCTCAAACTTTGATTTGTCTGTCCATAAAACTTTTTTCCAATCTTCCTCTGTCCAATGTCTGTGTTCTTTTGCCAATATTAATCTTTTCCTTTTATTAGCCAGTCTCAGATATGGCTTATTCTTTGCCACTCTGCCCTGAAGGCCAGCATCCCGGAGTCGCCTTTTCACTGTAGATGTTGACACTTGCGTTTTGTGGGTATATTTAATGAAGCTGCCAGTTGAGAAGCTGTGAAGCATTGATTTCATCAAACTAGAGACTCTAATGTACTTGTCTTGTTGCTCAGTTGTGCAGCGGGGCCTCCCACTTCTTTTTCTACTCTGGTTTAGAGCCTGTTTGGCTTAACCAGAAGGGAGTAGTATACACCGTTGTAGGAAATCTTCAATTTCTTGGCAATTCTCGTATGGAATAGACTACTAAGAACAAGAATAGACTGTCAAGTTTCACATGAAGGTTCTCTTTTTCTGGCATTTTGAGAGTTTCATAGAACAAACAAATGTAATGTTCCAGATTCAGACTAGCTCAAAGGAAGTTCAATTGTATAGCTTTTCTAATTAGCCAAAGTGTTTTCAGCTGTGTCTAACATACTTGGACAAGGGTTTACTAAACATCCATAAGCCTTCTTACACAGTTAGCAAAAACAATGTACCATTAAGACACTGGGGTGGTGGTTGTTGAAAATGGGCCTCTATACACCTATATGTAGATATTGCATTAAAAACCAGATGCAGCTAGAACAGTCATTTACCAATTAATAATGTATAGAGTGTATTTCTGATTCATTTAATGTTAGCTTCATTAAAAAATGTTAATTTTCTATAAAAATAAGGACATTTCTAAATGACCCTACACTTTTGAATGGTAGTGTATGCCTATCCATTACTAACGCCAGGGCTTGATGTAGCTGTCAATTCACAGCTGACATTAACTCCATAAGTATTACCCTGATTGCCACTGCACCAAAAAATTGGGAAGAGTCAGGTAAAGTGTCAGAATTGGTGGATTCACCACTTCAGGGGCAGATGCAGGCTGGTATATTTAGGCTGGGAATAACCAAATAACTATGACCCTTCCCACCCTGATACCAGCTTTCAGCTGTAAGGGTTATCAAAAATAGGGTGGAGCCTAAGCCATTTTTTTAGTTATTTTAATAATTAAAAAGAAATAGTGTCAGATTCCGTCTATTTTTGAAAACCAGTCAAGGTAAAGCAGGCAGCTGAGGGTTGACAGCTGTCATAGTTGTCTGTTTTACTTGTGAAGGTTATCAAAAATAGGTGGGAGTCCATGTTATTTTTTTAATTTAACTTTATTGGTCACAGTAGTGTATAGTCATCTCCTTCATGTAATGAAGCTTGTTGATTTGCTGTACTGCAGCCTCTTAATAAACTTTATCAACATACGAACAGTACGAACTTAGAATTATACAGCTTAGGTTTGCTCATCCCTATTGGTTAGCCCTGAGGACTAAAGTTGTGGAACACTGGTGCAAAGGAACTCCATTTCTAGTATAATATCTAGTAGTATTGCCCTTTAGATCATCATTAATGCTTTGTTACTCTTAGACCCCTTTCACATCAGCGATAAGCGCTGATCGCTGCAGTTGTGGTGAAAAAACTGCATCTGCCGCAGTTACCGCATAACGGCCACACTTGCAGCTCACCTGCGGCAAGCCCCATGCAATGTCTATGGGGCTTGCGGCAGGTGCGGCAAGTGCGGTATAGTTGCAGTTTCGGCACTTGCGGCAGATGCAGCCGTGAAAAAAATGCGGGCAGCCGCGTTTTTTTCATGGCCGCATCTGCCGCGTGTGACAAAAACCGCACTTGCCGCACCTGCCGCACATTTACCGTAAGCCCCATAGACATAGCATTGGGCTTGCCGCAAGTGAACGGCAAGTACGGCCGTTATGCGGTAATGGCGACAGATGCGTTTTTTTCACCACAACTGCCGCGATCAGCGCTTACCGCTGATGTGAAAAGGCCCTTACTGATTTTTCAATTCGTTTCTAGTCACACCCTAACAATTTTTGGAATTGCAATAGTTTATTTCTCTAGGTAATTTAAAAATGATATATTATTTCCCATGTTCATTTAACAGTTAAGCTAATTACAAGACATTGAAAATCTAGTATGCCTCCAGCTTTATAGGAATTAACTCAACAAGTGTCTTATATGTTATCAAGGAATGAACATCTATTGCCTCTAAGTCTTCTCTTCTTTGAGTCGCACAATTATTCTTACTTAACCCTGTATTTTGAGTTACTTTAAGTATTATATAAAATTGCTATACAAAATGTATAGTACTATATAATGTCTTCCCAATAGATATACTTTAATTCTTTAAAACATTTTTTTTCCTTAGTGAAATAGAAATAATTAATTATCATTCATAACAGCTAAAAACAAATAAATAACCAGTTTAAAGCGATTAACTAGCAATAGTCACCACGAAACCAAAGGCAATGAGCCTCAATGTTTTGTATTCAATCTATAATCAGGGAGTACGTAATATTTGCGTGAGGTATAAATACTGTTTTCTAATATGAAAAGAACTCTTCTTCCATTTAAAGTGAAAATGATATCAATTCATTATTTGTATCATATTCATGAAATGAAATCTGCATAGTGTTCTAGAAAAGAAATAGCAACCAGATGTTCTAAATCAATACGGTACGATTAATGATATAAGAGCCCTATACATACACAATGTTCCTATAGAACTAAAACATTCACGAAGTTCACGAGTGCAAAGGATAACTTTTTATCCGGAGATAAACCATGACAAATGATGTTCTCAAACAAACAGATGGCAAAGTCTTCCCTGAACAAGATAGTTTATCACAAACAGCTTGCAAAATCCTTATAGATGTGATAAACCAAGAAAAGACAGCAAATTCTTCAACATTATTTACCTTCTGTACTTATTTTTAAGTCAAACCTTGGATCTATCAAGGTATACTTTATATTTGAGTTTCAGGTAGTTGTGGGGTTCCTAAGCAAAACATCTAAGTAAGTGAAGTAGATTTCCAATTACTTTGGTTACAGCTAACTAAAAACTTGGGTTTAGAGATGATAAGAATAGTGTCTACTGACATCTATTTTTCAATTGTAAGTATAATGGGATCACTTAAAGGGAACCGTAACCCCAAATAACCCTTATAACCTATTAATACCTGTTCCTGCAGCCTTAGAATAAATTCTAACACATCCATGTCTCACCTTTTGTAGTAATCTGCAAGTACAATAATGTAGTTTGCAAACTTACGAAAATCTTGTCACAGGGGCATTCCTCCAAGGCATTTTGACCGGTAGGTGGGTCCCTGTGCCGCACTACCCCTGACTCTTTGCTCTAATACGCCCTAATGGGCATCATTGCACAAATGCAGAGCGCGGGCATGATTTTAATATCGCGACCACAACATCACCGCTGCGATGCGGTCATGTGACGCCGGGACGCGTAGACTGCAGATGGATAAAAATATGCAATATAACTCTATAGATGACAGTGAGGAGTTAGCTTGATATTTTGGACCAAAATAGCATAAGCTCATAGCCCCCGTCACGGACCCTCACGCCTACGAGTACCTAGCCACATGTATAACACATGTATAATTTAGCTTTAAGCAAAATCACCAAATTGGTACATAAAAAATATATAGAAAAAACTCACCAAATTTGGCCTCTTACAAATACCATTGCATTTAGCAGGATACTATCAGCCACCTCAGAAGCAGCCCATATCTCTCAACACCGATGCTCCATCCCCTACAACTCTGACACGGGGCGATTGTGGCATCTGCGACCAGCCATGCCACAAGGAGGAGACAGGTGGTATCACTGGACATGAGATCACTACAGGGCGGCAGCCACTCCAAGAGTGAAGCATAAAGTCAGAAAGCAGCCTATTAATGATGCCCAGCTGTTAGACAAGGCGGGCTGCCCTGCAACAAAATATGAAACACAAGTGACGCGACGCCCCTGGAGGACCCAGATGTAGACTGCAGATGGCTAAAAAATGCAATATAACTCTATAGATGACAATGAGGAGTTAGTTTGATATTTTGGACCAAAATAGCGTAAGCTCGTAGCCCCCGTCACGGACCCTCACGCCGTGTCAGGGATGTAGGGCATGGAGCATCGGTGTTGAAAGATATGGGTTCCTTCTGAGGTGGCTGATAGTATCCTGCTAAATGCAATGGTATTTGTAAGAGGCCAAATTTGGTGAGTTTTTTCTATATATTTTCGCATGGATTCCCCTCAGTATCAGCAGATTCTTGAGAATAATGTTCAAGAATCAGTGTCAAATTTGAAGTTACGACGGGGATGGATCTTTCAGCAAGACAATGATCCAAAACACAGCTCCAAATCTACTCAGACATTCATGCAAAGGAACAATTACAATGTTCTGGAATGGCCATCCCAGTCCCCAGACCTGAATATCATTGAACATCTGTGGGATGTTTTGAAGCGGGCTGTCCATGCTCGGCGACCATCAAACTTAACTGAACTGGAATTGTTTTGTAAAGAGGAATGGTCAAAAATACCTTCATCCTGGATCCAGGAACTCATTAACAGCTACAGGAAGCGACTAGAGGCTGTTATTTTTGCAAAGGTGGATCTACTAAATATTAATGTCACTTTTCTGTTGAGGTGCCCATACTTTTGCACCTGTCAATTTTTGAAAAAATGCATATTTCACATTTTCGGTTAGTACAATAAACATCATTTCAATACTGAAATAAGGGGATTTTTGGTACTCACCGTAAAATCCTTTTCTTTGAGCTTCAATTGGGGGACACAGTGGGGCTGACACTATGCAAAAAAACAGAAAAGCAACTCCTCCCCAGCAGTATGCACCCCCTACTGGCACAAATGCAACTCAGTTAGTGACCATAGCAATAGGAGCAACCATAAAACCATCAACTTGCTCAACTATATACACAGGGAGGGAACTGTGTCCCCCAATTGAAGCTCAAAGAAAAGGATTTTATGGTGAGTACCAAAAATCCCCTTTTCTTAATCGCTTCATTGGGGGACACAGGAAGACCTTGGGACGTACCGTCGGGTGGGTGCAATAACAAGTATTCGGGCGAACTCAGACCACAGCGGCCTGTAGGATCTTGCCCCAAAACAGCATCAGCAGATGCTTGAGTATAAACCCTGTAAAATTTCATGAATGTGTGAAGTGACGACCAGGTAGCCGCCTTGCAAAGCTGAGCTGCCAAAGCCTGGTGTCTGACAGCCCAGGAAGCTCCCACTGATCTAGTGGAATGTGCCCTTAGTCTGGATGGGCAAGGGACCTGTTTCGTGTGGTATGCCTCCAAGCGGAGCGAATCCACCAAGCAATCATAGCCTTAGAGGCCGCCAAACCCTTGCGAGGACCATGGGGAACCACGAAGAAGGAGTCCACCCGTCGAAAGGAAGCGGTTCTAGAAAGGTAGATACGGAGAGCTCTAACTAAATCCATATTGTGCAATCTCTTCTCTCTAGAGTGAGATGGGGCTGGACAAACAGAGGGTATGACGATTTCCTCATTGATGTGGAAAGAGGAACCACCTTTGGTAGAAACATTTCCATGGGACGGAGAACCACTTTGTCCTGATGGAAGACCAAGTAAGGGGAGCGACATGAGAGAGCTGCCAGTTCCGACACCCTCCGAAAGGAGGTGATCGCCACAAGGAAGGTGACCTTCCATGTTAGGAGAGGAAGACTAATCTCTTGTTAGAGGCTCGAATGGGGGATCTTGGAGTATGTCTAGTACCAAATTCAGATCCCAAGGATCAAGGGGGGGATGAACTGGGGGGGAGACGTGAGGCACTCCTTGAAGGAACGTCTTGACCTGTGGAAGAGAGGCGAGCTGCCTTTGGAAAAGAACCAAAAGGGCGGATACTTGGCCTTTCAGGGAGCTGAGAGATAGGTGTGCCTCAAGGCCAGACTGGAGAAAAGCCAGGAGAGATGGAAGAGAAAAAACCATTGGAGAACAATTGTGGTCCTCACTCCATCGGAAGAAAGCCTTCCACGTGTGGTGATAAGCACGTGAAGAGGAAGGTTTCCTGGCTTTTAACTTGGTCTGGATGACCTGGTCAGAAAGACCCGACTTCCTCAGAACCGCGGCTTCAACAGCCACGCCGTTAAATTGAGCGACTAAGAATTCAGGCGTTGAAAAGGACCCTGAGTCAACAGGTCCGGGAGATTGGGAAGTGGCCATGGAGAGTCCGCGAGGAGGTTGACTACTTCTGCATACCAGAACCGTCTGGGCCAATCTGGAGCTACGAGGATTACCGTTGCTCCTTCTGCTCGGATTTCTTGAGAACCCTGGGAATGAGAGGTATGGGGGAAAAGAGATAAGGGAGGGAGAATTGGGCCCATGGGATCGCTAGAACGCCCGCGTCGAGGGCCTGAGGATCCCTGGACCAGGCGCCGAGGGACGGAGCTTGTAATTGTCTCTGGAGGCCATCAGGTCTACGTCTGGGAAGCCCCATCTGAGGCAATTTGGTGGAATACCTCTGGGTTCAGGGACCAGTCTCCTTGGTCCAGCCCCCCGTGACTGAGATAGTCAGCTGCCCAATTGTCCACACCTGGAATGTGGATTGCCGAAATTGCGGGAATGTGTAGTTCGGCCCATTGGAGGATTTGAGTCCCTTCCGCCATGGCTGATCGGCTCCGAGTCCCTCCCTGGCGATTTATGTATACTACAGCTGTTGCATTGTCCCTCTGGATTCGAACATGTCGGCCTGTCAGGTGGGATTGCCAGTGTAAGAGTGCTCGAAGGATCGCCCTGAGTTCTAGGATGTTTATGGGCAGGGAGGCTTCCTGAAAGCTCCACGTGCCTGAGCTGTGTGGCCGAGAAATGTCGCGCCCCAACCGGAGAGGCTGGCATCGGTGGAAATGATCGTCCATGTGATCGGGAGAAACAATCTGCCGTGAAAGAGAAGGGGGGACTCGATCCACCAGAGGAGTGACTGTCTCGTTGATCTGGAGAGAGGTGGACTGGGCGATCGAGACTGCTGAGGGAGAGGTCCCAAGTCGTCAGAAGAAAGCGCTGGAGTGGCCTGGTGTGAAATTGGGCAAATGGAACCGCTTCAATGGAAGCCACCATTCTGCCCAGAACCCTTATACAGAAATGGAATGTCGAGGGGAGGGCTGCCTGAGACTGTGAATCTCGGATAGCAGAGATTCCCGCCTCTCTGGGAGAAGGAAAATGCGGGACTGTGCTGAGTCGAAAATCATGCCCAGAAAGATGATCCTCTGAGACAGGACAAGGCAAGACTTCTTGACATTGATGATCCAGCCCAGACGGCGGAGAGAGTCCAGGGATATTTGCAGGCTTTTGAGACACTCTGAGCGTAAGGGGGCATTTATTAGGATGTCATCCAAGTAGGGTATTGCTAGAATTCCCATGGACCGAAGGATGACCACCAATGTTGCCATGATCTTTGTAAAGACCCGGGGAGCCGTGGCAAGGCCGAATGGAAGAGCGGTAAACTGGTAATGTTGGGACCCTACTGCAAAGCGCAGGAATCGTTCGTGAGGTGCCAGGATGGGAAGATGGAGGTAGGCGTCCTGGATGTCTATGGAGGCCATGAATTCTCCTGGTTCCATAGAAGCTATGACTGAACGAAGAGACTCCATCCTGAAGTGTCTCAACCGGAGCTTGGTGTTGAGAGGCTTCAGGTCCAAAATAGGACGAATGGAGCCTCCCTTCTTTGGGACCACAAAGAGATTGGAGTAAAATCCCAAGAAGTGTTGATGCTTTGGAAAGGGAATGATAATGCCTGCTTCCTCGAGGGAAGAGATGGCTTGTTGAAAGCCAGAAATGAGCTTGGGATCCTTCAGGGGCCGGGATAGAAAAAAGCGGTCTTGGGGAACAGAAGAAAATTCGATTTTGTACCCTACTGAGACGAAGTCTCGGACCCAGGCGTCATCGATTACGATAGCCAAACTGACTGGAATGCCCTGAGGCAGCCCTCGAAGTTGGGGTTGGCGTCATGAGCAATTGGCCCTAGAACCGGAGGGTCGAGAGTGTGTGTTACGAGGGCGCCAGCAAGGTGCGGGTTTGTAGGAGGGCCTTTTTCTGTCCTGGCGGGCAGGGGAGCGGTCTCGCTGATTGGAGGATTTGGACGCTGAGGGACGAAAGGAGCGGAATTGAAAATTCCTCTTCTTAGGGATTGTCCGTTTGCACTTTGCCTGCGGGAAGGAAGTACTTTTCTCGCCGGTGGCGTCCGAAATGATTTTATCGAGCTTATCGCCGAATAGGCGAGAGCCCTCAAAGGAGAGGTTGGCGAGGGATTTTTTAGAGGCTGAATCGGCATTCCAGGCTTTCAGCCAAAGGGCCCTGCGAACTGAGATCATGTTGCTGGAGGCCTGGGCGCTGCAGGATGAGGCGTCGAGGCAAGCTGTGGAGATATATTTACCTGCCTGAGCTATCTGATCAGCCAGGCCCACTAGTTCCGCGGGAGATGCTTGAGCTAGAATACCCCTACGGAGGTTCTTCGCCCAGAAGGTCACAGCAAGGGAGACCCATGTGGCTGCGAATGAAGGGCAAAGAGAAGCGTCCGAGGCCTCGAAAGCCGATTTCGCCATGGCCTCAATGTGTCTGGTCCCTCCTTAAGGGAAACGCCGTCTGCTAGGGGTAGGATGGTGTTGGTAGCTAGACGCGACACTGGGGGATCTACTGCTGGTGAAGCGGTCCACTTTTGGTGAATGCCCTTAGAGAAGGGATAGAGGGTCTCTAGACGCTTTCTGGATTGAAAGCGCTTCTCTGGGTATAGCCATTCCTTGGAAAAGATGTTGTCAAAGTCTTCTAGGTAAGAGAAGACCCAAGGGGCTGGTTTAGTACGCTTAACCGACACCTTCCGTGTGGGTGGCTTGTTATCAGAGTCGACCTTAAGGGTGTCATTTACAGCTAGGATTAGGAAATCTACTGTGTCCCTGATTCCCGACAGTTGGTCCGAGTCTATGTCCGGCTCCGAATCAGATGCTGAATCGGAATCTGATGGAGCCGAGCGTGCTGGAGAAGAATGCCTCGAGTAGAGGTCTCGGGGGGAGGGGGACCGGGATGAATGAGACATGCGAACCCGCTTCCTCTGCGAGAGGTCTGTACCCTCTAGTTCAGAATCAGGCAGTCCGGGGGCATCGTTTCCTGAGGGCCCAGGGGCATCGTTCCCTGGTGGGCTAGGGTCGGTCTGCTCCGATGGATTAGGCCTAATCACGGAGGCAAACTGTGAGGGCAGGTGCTCTAGGGCCGCCATTAGGTTCTCTGAGAACTTAATCAGAGTAGTGGCGGACTGAGATAGTGAAAGAACTACCTCAGGTGGGGCAGATGCCACGGACAGGTCAGCGGTAGACCCCGTCTGGGGGCGGGGTTGGAGGCGGGCTGGCGTCAGGGGACGGGCGAGATTAATATATTAATATATTTGTTCCGAACGTTGCACCCGGTCTTATTTTCAGGGGGGAGGCATACACACACAGGGGCATACACTCACAGGGGCATACACTCACAGTACGGTGGCTCAGTGGTTAGCACTGTATACGGTGACTCAGTGGTTAGCACTGTATACGGTGGCTCAGTGGTTAGCACTGTATATGGTGACTCAGTGGTTAGCACTGTATACGATGGCTCAGTGGTTAGTACTGTATATGGTGGTCAGTGGTTAGCACTGTATATGGTGGCTTAGTGGTTAGCACTTTTGCTGCCGTGTTATGGAGTTCATAGTGTAATATAAGTGCAAAAAAACTTTATTCTTAATATTATGTCACAATACCGGGATCTGAGGATCTTCTATTTGGAGGTCAGGGGCTCTCTGATGCCATGTTACTGTCTGTCTCGCTGTCGTCCTCTTTTGACACTGCAGTGCAGTGGACAAGAGAGCATTAACTGGTTAATAACAAGAAGTATGGAGGGTACTAACTGAGCCATAAATCCTCCCCATACCATATCCAGCAGACATTGTAGGATTACTATATGGATTTTAGTATTAGGGTACGGACACACTGGTGTGAAACTCTGATGAGTGCAATGTGTGATTTTCTCACATTGCAATCAATCTCTGAGAGCACAATGACGAGTGTCGTCCTCCTCTCCTCTGTCCCTCCTGCTGCCCCCCTGTCCTCTTCTTCTCTGTCCACCTGTTCCTGTCCTACTGCCCCCCTGTCCTCTTCTCCTGTCCCCCTGTTCCTGTCCTTCTGCCCCCCTGTCCTCTTCTCCTCTGCCCCCCTGTTCCTGTCCTTCTGCACCCGTCCTCTTCTCCTCTGTCCTCCGTACCATATAGTACTACAGAGGTGACAGCAGGGGTGGGCTGTGGGCACAATACTGCTAAACAAGCATAATGGTGTGAAGACAGTCTAGGGCAGGGTGGGCACTGGGCAAGGTGGAAGAGGATATCTTTAATTATCTATACATATTACTACCCACCAGACGTGTGTGTGCTCACTGTGCTGTCTCCTGTCTGTGTATTCACACAGCAAGATGTGCTCCGTCCAGCTCGCTCTGCCTTGCTGCAGCATGTAATGTGGGGCTGAGCAGTGGGATCACTGGGAGGCGACCGTTATGGAGGCTCAGGCAGGCTACTTCTGTCTTCGTGGACGGTGGACCGCAAACACAGGAAGGGGTTGGGTTGGAGGCTGAGCGGGGAGGCGCCTCTTCAATTTGCTCCACACTGCTAAGTGAGGAAGAGGAAGTGAAGAGGTGCCTCTTCTATGCGTTCCACCGGCCGGAAGTGACGCCCCGGCCGGATATGACGGGCCGGACGCGGGGACTGGCGCCGGCCGGCTTTTGATTTAAAGTCCGCCGGTAAGAAACATAATAAACATAATGCCGGTAGTGGCACGATGTGGGTGGGCGGGCGGCGGTGGGCCCCCCCGTCACACGCCCGGGTACGCCGGATGCTGACGCCGGCCCTGACTGGGCTGCACAGATGGGGGGGAGGCGGCAGGCAGCAGATTTTCCGGTACGCCGTACCGGATCGCACCAGGTTTTCCCGGATTTTCCGGTACGGGGTACCGGCCCGTACCGGTACAAGAAGAGCCCTGGTTATTAAATATATCACACTGAAATAGCTGTTGCAAAAAAAACAATTTTTTAACAAAAAAAAAAGAGTAAGATTAAGAGGGGTGCCCAAACTTTTTCATATGACTGTATATGGTGCTGTACTATATATACAGGTGAGAGGATGTGTATAATGCTGTACTGTGTGTATACAGGTGAGAGGATGTGTAAGGTGCTGTACTATATATAGAGTTGAGAAGATGTGTATGGTGCTGCACTGTATATACATGCGAGAGGATGTATATGGTGCTATACTATATATACAGAAGAGAGGATGTGTATGGAGCTGTACTATATATACAGTTGAGAGGATGTGTATGGTGCTGTACTGTGTATATACAGGTGAGAGGATGTATATGGTGCTGTACTGTATACATACAGGTGAGAGGAGGTATATAGTGCTGTACTGTATATACAAGTGAGAGGATGTGTATGGTGCTGTACTGTGTATATATACAGGTGAGAGGATGTGTATGGTGTTGTAGTATATATACAGGTGAGAATATGTGTATGGTGCTGTACTGAATATGCATGTGGGAGGATGTATATGATGCTATACTATATATACAGATGAGAGGATGTGTATGGTGCTGTACTGTATATATACAGGTGAGAGGATGTGTATGGTGCTGTACTGTATATATATATTTATAGGTGAGAGGATGTGTATGGTGCTGAACTATGTATATATACCGGTGAGAAGAAGTATATTGTGCTTTATTGTATATATACAGGTGAGAGCATGTGTATGGTGTTGAACTGTATATACAGGTGAGAGGATGTGCATGGTGCTGTACTGTATATACAGGTGAAATGGTATGTATGGTGCTATACTATATATATACAGGTGAGAGGATGTGTATGGTACTGTACTGTATATATACAGGTGAGAGGATGCATAAGGTACTGTACTGTGTATATATACTGGTAGGGGGATGTATATGGTGCTGTACTATATATACAGGCAATATATGTATATGGTGCTGTACAATATATACAGGTGAGAGGATGTGTATGGTGCCGTACTATATATTTATATATATATATATATATAGGTGAGAAGATTATATGGTGCTGTATTATATATACAGGTGAGAGGATATGTATGGTGCTGTACTGTATATAAAGGTGAGAGGATTTGTAGGGTGCTGTACTATATATATACAGGTGAGAGGATGTGTATGGTGTTGTACTGTATGTATACAGGTGAGAGGATGTGTATGGTGCTGTACTGAGTGTATACAGGTGAGAGAATGTGTATGGTGCTCTACTGTATATATACAGGTGAGAGGATGTGTATGGGGCTGTACTTTGTGTATACAGGTGAGAGGTTGTGTATTGTGATGTACTAAGTGTATACAGGTGAGAGGATGTGTATGGTGCTGTACTGTGTATAAGGGTGAGATGATGTGTATGGTGCTGTACTGTGTATATACAGGTGGGAGGATGTATATGGTGCTGTACTGTATGCATACAGGTGAGAGGATGTGTATGGTGCTGTACTGTATATATACAGGTGAGAGGATGTGTATGGTGCTGTACTGTGTATATACAGGTGGGAGGATGTATATGGTGCTGTACTGTATGCATCCAGGTGAGAGGATGTGTATGGTGCTGTACTGTATATACACAGGTGACAGGATGTGTATGGTGCTGTACTGTATGTATACAGGTAAGAGGATGTGTATGGTGCTGTACTGTATATATACAGGTGAGAGGATGCATATGGTGCTGTACTGTGTATATATACAGCAGGTAGGGGGTTGTATATGGTGCGGTACTAGATATACAGGTGAGATTATGTATATGGTGCTGTACTATATATACAGATGAGGTGATATATATGGTGCTGTACAATATATACAGGTGAGAGGATGTGTATGGTGCTGTACTATATATACAGGTGAGAGGATGTGTATGGTGCTGTACTGTGTATAAGGGTGAGATGATGTGTATGGTGCTGTACTGTGTATATATACAGGTGAGAGGATGTGTATGGTGTTGTAGTATATATACAGGTGAGAATATGTGTATGGTGCTGTACTGAATATGCATGTGGGAGGATGTATATGATGCTATACTATATATACAGATGAGAGGATGTGTATGGTGCTGTACTGTATATATACAGTTGAGAGGATGTGTATGGTGCTGTACTGTATATATATATATATATAGGTGAGAGGATGTGTATGGTGCTGAACTATGTATATATACCGGTGAGAAGAAGTATATTGTGCTTTATTGTATATATACAGGTGAGAGCATGTGTATGGTGTTGAACTGTATATACAGGTGAGAGGATGTGCATGGTGCTGTACTGTATATACAGGTGAAATGGTATGTATGGTGCTATACTATATATATACAGGTGAGAGGATGTGTATGGTACTGTACTGTATATATACAGGTGAGAGGATGCATATGGTACTGTACTGTGTATATATACTGGTAGGGGGATGTATATGGTGCTGTACTATTTATACAGGCGATATTATGTATATGGTGCTGTACAATATATACAGGTGAGAGGATGTGTATGGTGCCGTACTATATATATATATATATATATATATATATATATATATATATATACAGGTGAGAAGATTATATGGTGCTGTATTATATATACAGGTGAGAGGATATGTATGGTGCTGTACTGTATATAAAGGTGAGAGGATTTGTATGGTGCTATACTATATATATACAGGTGAGAGGATTTGTATGGTGTTGTACTGTATGTATACAGGTGAGAGGATGTGTATGGTGCTGTACTGAGTGTATACAGGTGAGGGAATGTGTATGGTGCTGTACTGTATATATACAGGTGAGAGGATGTGTATGGTGCTGTACTGTGTATATACAGGTGGGAGGATGTATATGGTGCTGTACTGTATGCATACAGGTGAGAGGATGTGTATGGTGCTGTACTGTATATATACAGGTGAGAGGATGTGTATGGTGCTGTACTGTATGCATCCAGGTGAGAGGATGTGTATGGTGCTGTACTGTATATACACAGGTGACAGGATGTGTATGGTGCTGTACTGTATGTATACAGGTAAGAGGATGTGTATGGTGCTGTACTGTATATATACAGGTGAGAGGATGCATATGGTGCTGTACTGTGTATATATACAGCAGGTAGGGGGTTGTATATGGTGCGGTACTAGATATACAGGTGAGATTATGTATATGGTGCTGTACTATATATACAGATGAGGTGATATATATGGTGCTGTACAATATATACAGGTGAGAGGATGTGTATGGTGCTGTACTATATATACAGGTGAGAGGATGTGTATGGTGCTGTACTATATATATATATATATATATATATATATATATATATATATATATACACAGGTGAGAGGGTTATATGGTGTGTCTCAGATAGAGTGGTCCTATTCTATAAATTTTTAATTATTGTTGTGTCCTAAAACAGCAAAATACATATAAAATGGACCATATAAAGCAATCACTCACCTTATGCATATCAGACCAGATCTCTTCACTTTGAATGGTCTAGTGGCTGACCACCACTTTGCCGTGCACGTCAGATTCTGTCTGTTTCCATCTGCATTGATGGTAGTAATTTTAGTAACTGTTCACACACACAGTTATCACACTCTGCCCTTAGGCTAAGTTTAATTTAGCTTCACTCACCTGAACCTAACTTTGCTTCTATCCATGAGTGCTGGTGTGGCCTGTTGAGGGTTAACTGTGAAATAGCCCAAACATTTGTGGTGTAGGCTGCAGGTGTGGGGGCCTCAGTTGACTTCTATTCACTGACCTAACCAGACACCTTGGAAGCATGGTCTGATATGCATAAGGTGAGTGATTGCTTTATATGGTCCATTTTATATGTATTTTGCTGTTTTATGACACAATAAAAATTAAACATTTATAGAATAGGACCACTCTATCTGAGACATTCCTTGACATGGAAGAGTGGCTCAAAGGATTATTTAATCTTGTGCGAAATGTCTCATCACTGTGCAGTATGGAAACAATATGTGTAGTTACACAATTTATTTTTCAAAATTTTTTCTGACTGTGCTGGCTCCCCCTTTTTCTCTTTACAAGGAGACTGCTTGAATGCCCTATCCGGGGTATACGTTCCGGATGGTTTGGGGAGCCTTGTGTCCTTTGGTGGGTACACCGCTGGCTAGACGACTGTGTGTGGTGGTGGTGGGGTGCTCCTGGAAAGCGGTCCCTCCACTCCTTTGGTTCGCATAGCATTGCTGACCAACTACTAGCTTCGGTACCAGCAAACCGGCTGTCGATGGGCATGGGATGATTTTGGACCCGCATGTTGATGCCCGTTGATCGGTTGATAAAGCACCAGGAATAATGGTGCTCAACCGGGGTGATGGCAGGGAGTTGGCCAGGGTAATTGGCCAAGGGGCCGCACGGAACTGTGCAACCCCCTCTCCTAGGTTGCCGAGCTGATGATCTTGCTTCCTTCTCCTACGTTGCCAAGTCAGTTCTCTTTTCTGCACACTACACTACACTCCGCCCACCAGGACCTTATTGGCCCTCTATGCTAAGTGATGCATGTAGGGTATGGATCTATGAGTTAACTGGATCATTGCTTAGTCAGAGAATATTGCTGCTGCTGTCTTGGCTGCAATACCCCTCCTGTGACGCACTCCTTGCGGGGCGCCACATCTGTGTCTGACTTAATCTCTAATTGTCGCTCTTAAAAAGCTGTAGCAATAGCTATAAATATGATTGTCCAGGTAAAACCCGTTTGTTGGGACGCCTTCATTTATCTGTGTACCGTAGCACAGCATTGAAAATGCGCAAGGGCGTTGGCAAGGGACAAGGAAGTGGACGTGATGGTGGTGAAGGCAGAGGCCGAGGTCGTGTGCAAGCTCTAGTTTCGCCACAACAAAGGGCCACATCTACTCACTCACACGTCTTGTCCCAAATTCTTGGGGACCGCAGCAGTACACCGCTCTTCAACCAAGACCAGTGTCAACAGGTTATTAGTTGGATAGCGGATAATGCTTCCAGTCAGATTGGCACCACCACAAACATCCTGTCTTCCACACGGTCAAGTGTCAGTAGCCGAGATACTGCACCGCACATTCCACAACCTCATCCTCCTTCCTACCACCAGGCCGAGTACACGTCCACGGACATTACTGATCCCACACTTGGACACTCTGAAGAGCTGTTCACGTATCCATTTGCACATTCTGGCCTCTCGCCAGCTCGTGTTGAAGTGGGTCATGAGGAGATCGTATGTTCAGATGCCCAAATATTTGAGCAGCCACGTTGTCACCAAGGGAACGTTGGCAACATGTCTCAACAAGGTGTGGACGATGATGAGACACGATTGCCAGGAAGTCAGGAGGAGGAGCAGGGTGCGGAAGAGGAAGACGACGTGGTGGATGATCCAGTAACTGACCCAACCTGGCAGGAGGAGATGCAGAGCGAGGACAGCAGTGCACAGGGGGAGGGAGGCGTAGCATCACAAAAAGGCAGTAAGAAGCAGGGTAGTAGCCCCAGGCAGAATCAGCAACCGTTCCCCGGAACAACAACACGACACAAGGTGCCTGTACAAATGTTAGGTCTTCCCGAGTCTGGCAGTTTTTTTAAGTTGGCTCCAGATATTTCTAAAAAGGCCATTTGCAACAACTGCCATGTCAGCTCAGCAGGGGTACCAAAACTAGCAGCCTAACCACCACCAGCATGATCAGGCACATGTCAGCCAAGCACCCGACTTTGTGGGATGTACAACAGAGTCGAGGAGCAGTGCTTGCTGATGTCACTGCTACGTCTTCGGCGTGCGAGCCAATCCCCTGTCCATGCTTCATGCGAACAAGCCTCCTGCCCTGCACCTGTAGTTGCCCACGCAGAAATAACACCAACATCAAGCACGTCCTTGTCCCAGCGCAGCGTTCAGTTATCCATGCATGAAACGTTTGAACGCAGGCGCAAATACGCTGCCAACGCCCCACATGCCACAGTTCTAAATGCTAACATTTCGCGACTGATTGCGCTGGAAATGTTGCCTTTTAGGTTGTGGAGGCGGAAACATTCCGCGACCTGATAGCGGCAGCTGTCCCATGTTACTCGGTCCCCAGCCACCACTATTTCTCTCCGGTGTGCAGTCCCCGCATTACATAACCACATGTCACAAAACATCACACGTGCCCTGAACAACGCTGTTTCATCCAAAGTCCACCTAACCACAGACACGTGGACAAGTGCTTGTGGGCAAGGCCGGTACAGCTTGTTAACGGCACACTGGGTCAATATTGTGGAAGCTGGGACCCAGTCTGAGCGAGGGACGAACACGTCCTTCCCACACCAAGGATTGCAGGCCCTACCTCAGTCAGGGTTTCACCCACACTCTACAGCTCCAGAATGTCATGCTCCTCAGCCTCCTCCTCCTGTGCATCCTCTCATCCACTTTACCTCCACACCAGTCCCAAGCTGGAAGCACTGCAGCACTGCCTCGGCGAAGCAGCAACAGGCTGTGCTGAAGCTAATATGCATAGGTGACAAACCCCACAATGCAAAAGAGGTGTGGACAGCTCTGAAACAGCAGGCAGATCACTGGCTCACACCTCTGAACCTAAAGCCAGGAAAGGTCGTGTGCGACAATGGCCGGAACCTGGTGGCAGCTTTGAGGCGAGGCCAGCTGACACATGTTCCATGCGTGGCCCATGGGCTCAACCTCATGTTTCAGCGGTTTCTAAAATCATACCCAGAGCTAGCTGATCTGCTCGTAAATGTTCGCCACCTGTCTGCACATTTTCGAAAGTCACCTACTGCTTTCAGCCGGCTTCAGCCTGTTGCATCTTCCAGCTCACAGACTGTGTGATGTCCCACGCGTGAATTCAACTCTGCACATGTTGGTCAGATTGTGAGCAGAAGAGGCAGTTGTTGAGTATGTACTCAACAACTGCTCTCTGCTCACAAATCTGACAACATGTGCAGAGTGAATTCCAACGCTGGACATCACACCATCTGTGAGCTGGAAGATGCAAACACGCTAAGCGGCTGAAGCTAGGTGACTTCGAAATGTGCAACTGGCGCGAACATTACGAGCGATCAGCCAGCTCTGGTATGATTTAGAACGCTGAACATGAGGTGAGCCATGGGCCACGCATCACCTAAGCCGTCGGGAAATGGGTCAAACTCCACACATAACACCTGAGGAGTGGAGATGGATGTCCGACCTATGTACCGTCCTCCAAAACTTTGAGGACTCCACCAAGATGGTGAGCGGCTATGACGCCATTATTAGCGTCACCTATACCGCTTCTCTGCCTTCTAAAGCAGTCTCTGCTCAAAAACAAACATGATGCATTGCAGGTGGAGCGCGATGAGTTGGAGCAAGAAACAGTAGTGGTGTGGGTGATAACATGCAGCCCAGCCTCATCTCATCACAAGCAGTGGAGGACTATGACGAGGAGGAGGAGAGGATGAAGACATGGAGCAACTCTCCAGCCAAATTGAGGATATGACATGCACACCAGTCATACCCTTGATTCAGCGTGGCTGGCCAGAGGACAGGGGAGATGAGGAGGAGGAGGACAGCATGTTCAATCATCTGTTGGTCAGGACACTTAATTGATGGCTTGTAAGAGTCTGGCGCACATGGCTGACTTTATGGTAAGCTGCCTGGCTCGTGACCCTCGCGTTAAGAACATCTTGGCCGACAATCATTACTGGTTGGTAACACTGTTAGACCCACGCTACAAGGAGAACTTTATGTCTCTTATTCCTGAGGCAGAGAGGTCAGCCAAAATGCAGCAGTTCCAGAAGGCCATAGTCGCGGAAGTAGGAAAAAGCATTCCCCTAACAAAACGCTAGCGGCATAGGTCAGGAATCGGTGGACAACCAAGGCGTACGACCGAGAGGGGCACAAGTCCAATCCGCTAGAGGTAGGGGAACAGTCTTTAAGATGTGGGACAGTTTTCTCAGCCCCTCACATACCACAGCCCCTGAGGTGCGGGGTAGTGCAACAAGAAATGGTAAGTTTGCCCAGATGCTGAAGGAGTATCTTGCAGATCGAACAACTGTACTCTGACATTCCTCTGTGCCTTACAATTATTGGGTATCCAAGCTGGACACGTGGCATGAATTGGCTCTCTACGCCTTGGAAGTCCTGGCCTGCACTCCCACTAGCGTTTTGTCAGAGCGTGTTTTTAGTGCCGCAGGTGGAATTATTACTGATAAACGCACCCACCTGTCAACTGAAAATGCTGACAGACTGACTCTGATCAAGATGAACAAGGGTTGGATTGGGCCAGACTTCACCACACCACCAGCAAATGAGAGCGGAATTTAAATTTTGTAACAGGAATTTGCCATGTACCTCCACTCACCCATGGGTACACACTTCTGGACTTTGGCTAATCGCTGGACTGTTCCTCCTTCTCCTCATGCGCCACCATGATGACCGTTACAAAAGTTAGGCCGTTGTTTCACGTATACCCCCAGTGGTAAATTTTTTCGCCCATTCTTTCAGAGTGGGCATTACTACGACAGGAGTCCCGCTCCTTTGCAATGGGAACAATGTTTTGAGGCCCTCATGCACGTCTCTATCCAGGGGCATTGTTGAACCTCACAATTTTTGCTGCCCTGGCAAAGGGCTATACTACAATAGATCCACTTCCTTACAATGGGCACTTCAGGTTTACAGGCCCTCATGCACGTCTGTATCCAGGGGCATTGTTGAACTTCACAATTTGTGGCTGCCCTGGCAAAGGGCTATATTACAATAGACCCACTTCCTTACAATGGGCACTTCAGGTTTACAGGCACTCATGCACGTCTCTATCCAGGAGCATTGGCAAACCTCACAATTTTGGACTGCCCTGGCAAAGGAAAATACTACAATAGACCCACTTCCTCAAAATGGGTACATTATGTCAAGAGGCCCTCATGTACGTCTCTTCTCAGGGACATCGGAGTGCCACACAATGTTTTCACGTAAAATCTTTCATGTAATCACAAAAAGTAACATACGACAGCTCTATCTCACTATTGGGTATGTGCCCTTAACATTTCCGCCATGAAAACTCATTTTGGTGTCATTTTGGAAGGTTTTCTGGTGAGTCCGTAAAAATGGCGCAAAACTCAGACAACATTGTTCACAGCTGTGACTTTTGAGTGAGAAATGCCTACAGGGGTCTTCCCCATGCTGTTGCTATGTCATTTGAGCACTCTTCTGAGACTTTTGTGACATTTTTAGGGTTTCTACATGCTGCCGGGGGTCATTTCATAAAAATACTCGGGTCTCCCATAGGATAACATTGGGCTCGTTGTTCTGGTCGAGTACACGAGTATCTTGGGACGCTCAGGCTGAGCATCGAGCACCCGAGCATTTAGGTACTCGCTCATCACTAATGCACCTCAATAGAAAAGTGACATTAATATTTAGTAGATCCACCTTTTGCAAAAATAACAGCCTCTATTCACTTCCTGTAGCTGTTAATGAGTTCCTGGATCCTGGATGAAGGTATTTTTGACCATTCCTCTTTACAAAACAATTCCAGTTCAGTTAAGTTTGATGGTCGCCGAGCATGAACAGCCCACTTCAAAACATCCCACAGATGTTCAATGATATTCAGGTCTGGGAACTGGGATGGCCATTCCAGAACATTGTAATTGTTCCTATGCATGAATGTCTGAGTAGATTTGGAGCGGTGTTTTGGATCATTGTCTTGCTGAAAAATCCATCCCCGGCGTAACTTCAACTTTGACACTGATTCTTGAAAATTATTCTCAAGAATCTGCTGATACTGAGTGGAATCCATGCGAAAATATATATAAAAAACTCACCAAATTTGGCCTCTTACAAATACCATTGCATTTAGCAGGATACTATCAGCCACCTCAGAAGCAACCCATATCTCTCAACACCGATGCTCCATCCCCTACAACCCTGACACGGGGTGTGAGGGTCCGTGACGGGGGCTACGAGCTTATGCTATTTTGGTCCAAAATATCAAACTAACTCCTCACTGTCATCTATAGAGTTATATTGCATTTTTTTATCCATCTGCAATCTACAGCTGGGTCCTCTAGGGGATGTCAGCTACTTGTGTTGCTTATTTTGTTGCAGGGCAGCCCGCCTTGTCTAACAGCTGGGCATCATTAATAGGCTGCTTTCTGACTTCATGCTTCACTCTTGGAGTGGCTGCAGCCCTGCAGTGATCTCATGTCCAGTGATACCACCTGTCTCCTCCTTGTGGCATGGCTGGTCGCAGATGCCACAATCGCCCCCGTGTCCGAGTTGTAGGGGATGGAGCATCGGTGTTGAGAGATATGGGTTTCTTCTGAGGTGGCTGATAGTATCCTGCTAAATGCAATGGTATTTGTAAGAGGCCAAATTTGGTGAGTTTTTTCTATATATTTTCTATGTACTAATATGAAGCATACCTATACACATGAACTTCCAGCTTAGTCAAGTTCCCTCCATGGATAGAGACCATGAAGCTCTTCTGCCATTGAAACAAAATTATTCGATGTCGTGTGTAAGAGAAATGTCTGGAGGCACATTAGATCATTGGCCATGCCAACCACTAAAAGCTAGTTCAGATGACGACTATCCCATGATTGTGGAGTTCTTTATGCTAGATTCACAATACTCCCAAACTTCAGCAGAGAATATAACTTTGCTATAGGTACTGCGATCGTCTATTTTAGATATCTGTAGGATGCAGCAGTGAAGTATATTAATCCCATTCATGGTAGGGTTGCTTTTCATCTAAGGAAGTGGGCTCACGCTGAATTTTACCTAAATAAATGCCATGAATATTTTATTATTATTATTATTTATTTATATAGCTCCATTGGTTCCATGGCACTTTACATAAGGAGTGGGGGTAACAAGGACAGGTACAGTACATATGAGCAGTCAATGCTTGCTGATACACGACGGGAGAGGATCTTGTCCACGTGGGCTCACAGTCTACAGGGGTGGGGGAGGACACAATAGGGGGTAGTCAATCATAATCCAAAAGCAAGATTCAGGAGCAATGTGGTGATGAGCAATGATTTTCCCAGCATGATAGGCACCATGCCACTAGATAAAAGTGATAACCGGTGGTTTGGTTAACAAAACATTGAATTGTTGGGTCCATGGCCATGAATCTCTCCAGATATCAATCCCATTGTGAACCTACACAGAAATTGTGTTAAACTCCAAACATTGTCTAGGTAAGATTGGGCTGTCATCAGTCACAGCAAATTAGACAAGTCTTAAAAAACAAAGGTCAAACCGGTAAATATTGATAATATAATTGGTGGATCGCTTCAAATGGTTTCATTGAACCTAACTGTAAAACATGGTGTACGTCTAACTTTAAAGTGACAAATGACTAATATATTGTTTACAAAGACACTTTAATGTTAAGTATTGGCTACTAAGGATGACATAATGTTGCTTGTTCTACAGTTATTAATAAAATGTACTAAATTATGGTTTTCAACACAAGAATGTTTTGATATGCTTAAAAAAATCATACAAAACTGCCTTACATGTATAGACGTGCTTTTCATAAAAGGCATAAAGAAGGAATCATTCATGAGATAAGGCCATAAACATTCAGCAGACCCTTAAACAATGGCTTGCTTCAGCATTAAACAGCCATATATCTTATCCCCAGCACTACTTGCATCACTGCCTTAACAACTTCACAGTTGCGAGCAATTTATAGCAGCGGAAACTCCCACAATACAATTGCGTTTCTCTATAAATAATAGGAATTTCTGCTGCTCTTCTGCTTTGTGGGTCAAATTATCAATGTGCATGGATAAACATGGGTAATTGCCTATCAAGTACAACACATAAATGTTAGTAATATGCAAAAATACATACATTGGCATATGTAATTTTTTTACACTGCTTTGTTAAACAATAGTTCCATATGTTATCTAAGTTGCTTTGTGTTAAAGGAAACTTGCCAAATTAAAAAAAACACTATTAACTTATAGATATGAGGTTAATCCACAAGTTAATAGCTATGTGACACCGCAGTTGCTGTAATTAGAGCCCCACTTCTGGGAGGAAATGAACAGTATTCCTCCTGGCCGCCACTGGCTTTCCGTCATAGAGGAGTGCTTGTGCGGCTTCACTAAATACTTATTACATCCCGGCACTGCTCAGTATTGCATCAGTACAGTATTAGCTGTAATTTGGTTACAACTGCTGCTTGCTGTACACTAAGCAAGGACTGGAACCACCCCGACCGCATCCCATGACTGAAAACCTAAGGCTGCCAGGAGGAATATATTAAATCTCATCCTGGCAGTGGGGCTTTCAGTGCGGCAGCTGCTCAGCAACAATATACAGTATGATGAACCTGCAGGCTAATCCCATATCTGAAGGTTAATAGATTTTTTTTAAATTACAGGATCCCCTTAACCTCTTCACGACCTTGGATGCAATGGTATGTCAGAGGTCGCCTCCCGCCCTTTGATGCAAGCTCACACGCCAAGGTTGCATCAATCCCTGCATATGCGTGGTCATCTGATCAGCTTGCAGGTGCAGCTAAGAAATGTTGGTGGATCAGTGATTTGCAAGCCTCTGACACCTAAGATCACGCTGTCAAACACTGACAGGTTGTTCCAAAACAGCACGGCAGGAATTGTGTTATCCCATGCCGTCATTGGTGACCCTGTGATGTAATCATGGAGCATTGATGTGTTGCCACAGAGGTCATGGGGTCAGATGAGAACCCTTGATGCTCTCAGGAATCACTTGCTGTGGATCCTTACGAGCGCCTACATTTACTGTTAGTGATTATTTGTGCTATGCAGAGCTGTGGATCATCACAGCATGATCCGACTGTGCAGTGTTGAGGCGCCCTAAGGGGTTAACCAAAATAAAGTAAAAGTGAAAAAAATTTTTTTTTTAAATATGAAAAAAGTAAAAAACAATTTGATAATACCGCATTCGGAAATGGCAAATCTATAATAATATAAATCAATCAGATCTTTAATTTGCATAATGGAAAAATGGAAAAACTCCAAAAAAGTTATGCTTTTTTGGTCACAGCAATATTGCAATAAAATGCAATATCAGGCAATCAAAACATTGCATCTACTCAAAAATGGTAACATTACAAACATCAGCCCAAGTCGCAAAAAAGAAAGCTTTCAAATAGCCCCAGGTACCAAAAATGAGAACACTACGGGCTGTAAAAATTGGCGCCAGAATCGCAATTCCTTTTTTTTTACGAACTTCTAAATTTAAGTCACCGCTTACAAAAAAGTAAATGTATAAATATTTGGTATCTTTGGTAACTCATATTGAACTGAGTAATCATGCTGATATGTCAGTTTTAACATATAGTCTACTTGATGAGTAAGAAAAACCAAACGAATCATGAAATTTCACTTTTATTTGCAATTTTACTGCACTTGAATTTTTTCCCCCCATTTTTAGTACACTATATGATAAAACAGTTGATGTCATTCAAACATATAACTCATCCCGCAAAAAAAGCCCTCATATGTCTCTATTGGTGGAAAAATTAAAATGTTATGGCTCTTGGAAGAAGAGGAGGGAAAAACAAAAGTGCTAAAAAGGGAAAAGGTAAGGTCGTGAAGGGGATTAACATTAAATTGCAACTTTTATTCTCAGTGGGGAACTGAGTTTTTGCTGTGGATATTGTAATGTATTATCTACTATATAATTGCCAGTTGGGTGCTTTATGCGAATCCCATAAGCACCATGGCACTGTTACTTGGGCAGGCGCAGAACTGTCACTGCTATTCCGCCGGGAGATCTGCGGCGCTCGCTGCTGATCTCCCGGTGGTGGCCAGCTGCACATCTCCCGCCGCCGGGAGGTCAGCGGTGCTCGACCAATCAGCTTAGCAGTGCGTTATTGGCGGAAAATTTAAAAATGCCCACCCTCCGCTTACTGCTATTCCGCCTCAAAGCCGCTGATCTCGCAGCAGCATAGCGGTGAGCCGCAAGCCTTCGGGAGATCAGCCGTGCTCGCTGCTAAAGTCCCGGCGGTCACATCCACTCATCTCCTGCCATCGGGAGGTCAGCAGCGCCTGCTGCTGAACTCTCGGCTAATTAGCGGCGAGCATTTTTAAATCTCACTCCAATACCGTACTGTTCAGCTGATTGGTCGAGCGCCGCCCAGAGCGACCAATCAGCTGAGCAGCACGATATTGGCCGGAGATTTAAAAATGCCCACCTGCCGCTTCTTGCTATTCCACTGGGAGATCAGTGGTGCTTACTGCTGATCTTCCGGTGATGGCAGCTGCTTATCTCTCGCTGCTAGGAGGTCAGCGGTACCTACCATTGATCTCCCAGCGGATAATTAGTGAGCTGAGGGAGATGAGTGGTGGCCAGTTTTAAATCTCTCGACAATACCACTCAGCTGAGGTAGCGCGCGACCAATCAGCTCAGCAGCACAGTATTTGCGGGGGATTTAAAGCTGGCCGCCAATACGGCGCTGCTGAGCTGCTAGTGGTATTGGCACCACATTTCAATACCGCTAGCAGCTGATGTTATTGGATAGCATTGTATGGTGGCTTAGTGGTTAGCACTGTATGGTGACTCAGTGGTTAGCACTGTACGGTGGCTCAGTGGTTAGCACTGTATATGGTGGCTCAGTGGTGAGCATTGTATGGTGGCTCCGTGGTGAGCACTATGGTGGCTCAGTGGTTAGCACTGTACAGTGGCTCAGTGTTCACCACTATACAGTGGCTCAGTAGTCTGCACTCTACAGTAGCCCAGTGGTTATCATTGTATGGTGGCTCTGTGGTTAGCACTGTATATGGTGGCTCAGTGGTTAGCAATGTATGGTAGCTCCATGCTTAGCACTGTACAGTGGCTCAGTGGTTAGCATTGTGTGGTGGCTCAGTGGTTAGCATTGTGTGGTGGCTCAGTGGTTAGCACTGTGCAGTGGCTCAGTGGTTAGCACTGTATGGTGGTTCAGTGGTTAGCACTGTATGGTGGTTCAGTGGTTAGCACTGTATACAGTGGCTCAGTGGTTAGCACTGTATACAGTGGCTCAGTGATTAGCACGGTATGGTGGCTCAGTGGTTAGCACTGTATGGTGGCTCAGTGGTGAGCACTGTATGGTGGCTCAGTGGTTAGCACTGTATGGTGGCTCAGTGGTGAGCACTGTATGGTGGCTCAGTGGTTAGCATTGTATGATGTCTCAGTGATTGGACGCAGGGTCATGGGAGGCAGAAGGCACAGGGGAGGCAGAAGGCAGAAAAGAGGCAGAAGGCACAGGGTAGGCAGAGGCACAGGGGGAGGCAAAGTCATGGGGAAAGACAGCGCACACAGGGAGAGACAGCACACACAGGGGCTGAAACACACAGAGCGGAGAGAAAGACACAAGTGAGAGATAGCGCACAGGAGGAGAGACAGCACAGAGAATAGAGAGTGCACAAGCAGAGACAGGCATAGAGACTGCCCTCCTAATGCAATAGCATCCAGCCTAGTTGATTATGTTCTAGTGTAACATAATCAAAAGTTAATGTGGCATTCTAGAATTTCCTTCTCAAGAAAAACTACTTTATCAAAAATTTAGCAAAATCACAGTGATCTATGATGATCAATCTGCATTGCAATTCTCTCCTGATTAATATATATATATATATATATATATATATATATATATATATATATATATATACATTTATTGTAAAGTTAACATTATTCTCTTTAGTGGTTTTGTGTTTAACTGACAAATGTATTTTTATTATATTGGCATTGCAAAGTAAAAAAATATTCTTGTACTACCCGGAAAATTTCTGAATTATGCTGTTAATACATCTCATGTACACAATATGAATAAAAGAATTTGGACTGACCTTTTATTCAGTAAATTCAGTGTTATGTTAACAAAAATATAAAATCCAGTCACTCACCAGGAAGGCTGCCTCTGCAAATATCTGTAAAAGAATGGCTCTTAAGGTACTGTTATTCGGCACGACGTTGGAACGATGTCGGCAATGATCTCGCTGGCGCGCGGTCGTTTCCGACATCGTTTTGACAACATTGGTGAGATGTCACACGTCTAGATATCATGGATGACTCAACAATGATGTTGTAAGCAGGTATCGTTCGCACAACACAGCGAACGATCCCTGCTCATTGCTGTGAATGGGCGAAGTCTTAAAGGGATCCTGTCACCCCCAAAACACCTCTAAACCTATTAAAAGCTGTCCCTAGAGCATATTAACACTTTCCCTACACTCCTTTTACCTCCTAAATGCACATAGTCAAAGTGAATAAAAACGTTATTATAGTACCTGATTACTGATGATAATGAGTGACTATGCTATTCATAGTCACTCATCCAGGCTGCCCCTCTTCTTCATATCACACCTGAATAGGCGTGATCTACAGCACAGATTCAAATTGCCGCCTCCCTGCACGCCTCCCCTCTCTCCCATTGCGTCCGGGCTTCAGTGTGGGGCTGTATGACTCGATCCGCGTCATTCCCGGCGCCGGGTGACGTATTTACACCCGCGCGCGCTGTCAGCTTCAAAATGCGCACTGCGCATGCGCATGGGCATGCGCAGTGCGCATTTTGAAGCTGACAGCGCGGCGCCGGTGTAAATACGTCACCCGGCGCCGGGAATGACGCGGATCGCGTCATACAGCCCCACACTGAAGCCCGGACGCAATGGGAGAGAGGGGAGGCGTGCAGGGAGGCGGCAATTTGAATCTGTGCTGTAGATCACGCCTATTCAGGCGTGATATGAAGAAGAGGGGCAGCCTGGATGAGTGACTATGAATAGCATAGTCACTCATTATCATCAGTAATCAGGTACTATAATAACGTTTTTATTCACTTTGACTATGTGCATTTAGGAGGTAAAAGGAGTGTAGGGAAAGTGTTAATATGCTCTAGGGACAGCTTTTAATAGGTTTAGAGGTGTTTTGGGGGTGACAGGATCCCTTTAAATGACATCATTATTGCGGTGTTAAACACAATGATATACCAGGTTGGCTGATCGTTGATCGTGTGGTTTGAGAATATGGTCTCAAATCTGCGATCCCCGATCCAACGATTTATCGTTACAACTTTGCCGAGTCACACGCAATGACGTCCTAACGATGTCGCTGAAACGCCTCCAAACCTGTGACGTATCAGTGACATTGTTAACAATGTCGTGCCATGTAACGGGGCCTTTACTAAAGAGCTCAATGACTTCAAACTAGGAACTGTAATAGGAACTCACCATTGTAACAGCTCAGTGAGATAATTTTTTTCCTTCCTAAATATCCCATGTCTGAATGTGAGTGATGGTATTGAAAAGTGGAAGAATTTAGAAATCACCGAAACTCAACCACAAAGTGATGGACAAAATAAATTTATTGAGTGGGGTCATCCAATGCAGAGAAGCATAGTTTGTAAAAGTCATCAACGCTTTTTTGAATCAATATTTGCTGAGTCCCACACATTTACTTGCATTAATATCAGCACAACAACTGTATTCTGGGAGCTTTATGGCAACAGTTTTCATGGGTGAACAGATGCTTGCAAGGACAATGCTAAGCATCAGATAGAGTGTTGTTAGGTTCGGCACCTCTAAACTATAGCAGTAAAAGCATGTTCTGTGCTATGATAAATTTGACATTCTGATGATTGGTGAATGTCAGAATAGAATTACCCACTAGACTGCATGGGGCAAACTAATTTCCAAGGGTTGACTTAGAACATTTAGTTTAAGGGAAGAGAAACCTTAAAGAGGACCTGTCACCAACCATACATGGTGAGCTAACACCCCTTGTATGTTTAATCTGTCCACCTTTCCCCGCCCTGCTCCATGGTTAACATGGAGCAGGGCGGGTATAAGCGGTCATGTCACAGCAGGAGGCGGAGCGGCCGGCCTCCTGCTCTGACATCACCACCTTTCCCCACCCTGCTCCATGTTAACCAAAGCTTCCAGCACTGCAATAAGCTCTGTGTACTATGCAGCAGGCGAGGGAGACAATGATTGGCATCAGGGAGGTGGCGGTGGGTGGATTAAACATACAGGGGGTGTGAAACTGCCCTTTGGCTCCAGCCACAAGCCACCTCCTATTTGGCTCCACTATGTAAGTTTTCAAAGTGTATTATCTCGGGTACAGGGGGGCTCAAGGGCTGGGGGACCCCTTGTCTGGATGCTGCAGACATGCTGCATTCAGTGCTGTAATTAGATCACCATGTATGGTTGGTGACAGGTCCTCTTTAATGCTTCGGCATACCAATTCAATCAGCTCTGTTGTAAAAGCAGGTGTCAGAATGACTTAAGCTGGGTTCACATGTGGCGTATTTGCCACATATTTCTGCAGTGGCGCTTTTTTGCCTATATCTTGCGCTAAAAAGGGCAACTGCGTTCACACGCCGTGCTTTTCCCAAGCCCATTTTATAATGTAGTCTATGGGAAAAGCGCACCGAAAAAGTTGCAAAGAATTAACATGGTTAATCTATGTGTGGACGCGCTTTGCAGTGAAAGCGCATCCACAAGAACACGCCAGAATACGCGGCATCTGAACGCATTTCAGCAAAAGCCACAGCATATGACAAATTATGCAGATTCTTCAGCATATGTGCTGCATTCAGTGCTGCACTTAGATTCACATCCATGAGGGGGGTGACAGGTCCTCTTTATGTGAAAAGAATAAATACACTCACGTAGAGAGAAATCATTTGTTACATACAAAATAGACAGAGACATCTTGCTATCCACTTTATTAGCTCCCACCAAGTTCCCTTCTTATGATGCATTATGGCACCATTTTTGTATCTCTGAGTGTCCAAAGATGGCGGCCTCGTACATAAGTATGCATGCACTATCTCTGCCCCCTGTGCACCCTCTCTGTTCCTGCTCTCTTCTTCCTGTGTGCTCTTTTTGCCCCCTCTGCATTCTCTCTGCCCCTTTGTGTTCCCTCTGTACCCCACTCTCTATCTGCTCTCTGCAGTATCTCTGGTTCCCCCTCAGTGCTTTTTGCCCCCCTGCACTCTCTTTGCCCCCTCTCTGCATTCTCTCATCCCCCCTGCACTCTCTCTTCCCACCTGAATTCTCTCTGGCCGCCTCTGAATTCTCTATGCCCCCCTGGCCACAGTCCGTGTAATGTCACTGCTGTGAAGCACTGCAGTATTACAGGACCTGTGGTGATGTCACGGTCTTGCGATCAGTCATGTGCACCTGGTTTCACTCGTTGCATATGACTGATCCCATGATCATGACATTACCACAGGTCCTGTAGTGGCGGGTGTGCTTAATATTTTTGCAGTGTCTGTTATCCCATCACTGGTGTTTGGAGCAAGCAGCAGGCTATGGCATTGGGTGCATCAGTGTGTATCACTTTGGTGTCTTATGTGTGTGTGTATGTTAAGCTGCGAATGTCAAGAATAATAAGAGGCAAACGTGTTTTGAATATCTGAAAAATGACAATTTTTAGACTGGTATTTTTTTTTTTTTTTTTTTTTTTTTTTTTTTTTTCCATTCTTTATTTAATTTTAAAGTGTAACATAACATGGTACATGAATTATATTTTGTATATGCTTCTGAGATCAAGCAGTACCTTGATATTAACAGATTGAACACAATATTTGTTTATCAAAACTTGGTACATAAAACATATTATTGTATATGCTTCTGGAATCAGGCAGTACCTTTATATTAACAAAATAAAACATAATGTACAACCTAAACAGTTGGTTTCTCAGTTTTCTTTGTTATTCAAACGGCTCCATATCTACTAAGCTTTTTAAATTATTCGATTATGAAGTCCAATAATGTCATGACAGTTCGACTATGTGCCTATAAAGATATTATTACAAAAATATATTATCCTCCCATGGCTGTTGACCGGTGGGCACATTTGTCACCTCCAAGGGATCCTCCTCGGTCTCCCTTAAGATAATAGCATGATGTTGCATATAGTTTGGGGGTTATCTAACGGTCGCTGCGGTCCTCAGGTCAATTATCAACATTACCACTCTCCGCCCTCTCTCTCCACGGTTTCCACTTTTTAAGAAATGAGTCGTGGGAGTTCATCTCCCAGCTGGATAGTTCTTCTAGTCTGTACAGATCTGATACTTTGGCTAACCATTCCCTCTCCGTGGGTGCATGTTGTTGTTTCCATTTTTGGGCTATTAGGTGTTTTGCTGCTCCTATCATAATAGGGGCTAGCCCATGTTTTTTGGGGTTGTAATTTTTTGATGGGAGCGATAGAAGCGCTTCTGCTGCGGTTAACTGAGCTCTTATGAGGTTCATAGATTCTAAAGTCTTGTTTACTCCTAACCAGAATGTTGTTAAGTTCTGACATGTCCAGAATATGTGGGTTAAGTTCCCTCTCGATTTCTCACATCTCCAGCAATTTGGGGACTCTGCTAGCCCTAGGTGGTACAATCTCTCAGGGGTGTAATACCACCTCGATAGGAGCTTAAAGGACGTTTCTTGCAGTAGGACACACCTGGAAAAGCCGTGTGAGTTCTGGCAGAGTTTTACTTTGTCTTCATTAGAAAACTTGACCCCTAGTTCAATCTCCCAAGAATGAAGAAAGATTGGGAAAGTGGGCTGTGTGTTTTCAAGTAAATTATTATATATCGTAGAGATTATTTTAGGGATTGGTGGTTTAAGTTTTGCTAGTATTTCTAGCCATTTCCATCTCGTGGAGACCGTCATTGGGCTCCTGATTTTTTTCATGTAGTGGGCCACATGTAGTTCCTGTAAGAACGTCTGTGGTTGCTGTGAAGCTTCTATTGGCCACATATTCCTGCATGGGATGTTTCCTCGCAATAACGTTGAGATGGGTTTATGTGGGAGGGTCTTCCATAGATTATATGGGTCTGTAAAATCCGCGTCTATCAGATATGGTATCAGCTGCATCGGTATTTTATCTAAGAAGCCGCAGTCTGGGAAGTGAATCGGGACCAGTTTTCGTCTTACTTCTAGTGTAGTGGCAAGAATTTCATCAAAATTATCCTTATCTGGCATGTTGTCTGTCCACAACAGTTTGTGTACCTTGGTATCTAATAACTGCATTTCTATGTGTTGTCTGTTATTTTGGGAGGCCATATGAGTAAGTTTCAGCCATCTCGCTAAGTGAATAGCTTTATAATAAGATATGAGGTCCGGTAAGCCCATGCCCCCTCGTCTCTTAGGGAGCACAAGAATTCTGAATGATATCCTGGCTCTCTTGTGTTTCCACACAAATTGGGATATTATTCGGTTTAGAGCCTGAAAGAAAGGATTGGGCAAGGCAACCGGAACCATATTCATTACATAAAATATTTTCGGCAGAATATAAGATTTTATAATGTTGATTCTTCCCATCCATGAAAGCATTGGCAAATCATATTTCTTCAGTGTATTTTTGATATTGCTAATAAGCGGAATGAAGTTGTGTGTATATAATAAGTTGGGGTCTCTCGTTATTTGTATTCCTAAGTATTTAATTTTATCTTGGGGCCATTTAAAAAGTGTTGTTATTTTAAGTGCCTGCATTTCTGTCCTGGAGGCTGTTATATTAAGCGCTTCCGTTTTATCTAGGTTGATTTTAAAATTAGACAGTTCCCCGAAGGACTCCAGGAGGCCAAGGAGCTCCGGCACCGCCACCGACGGGTTAGATATCATCAACAACAAGTCATCAGCAAACGCTGCTGCCTTTATCTGGACATCTCCAATTTTGATTCCTTGTATTTTGTCATTCTGGCGGATCGCCTGCATTAGCATTTCCATTACCACTACAAATAAGGTCGGGGAGAGAGGACAGCCCTGCCTGGTCCCGTTGCTAATTTTAAATTTGTTAGACAGTAGGCCATTCACCCTGACTCTTGCCGTGGGAGAGGTGTATAAGCCAAAAATTGCGTCTATGAGGGGAGGAGGAAAGGCAAATTTGCGCAATGCGCTGTCCATGAATTGCCAGCTTACTCGATCGAAGGCCTTCTCGGCGTCCGTTGATAGGACGACGAGAGGCCTCCCGGTGCGTCTAGCATACGAAACAGCTTGAAGGGCTTTAGTTGAGTTGTCCTTTCCTTCTCTGCCCCTCACAAATCCGGCCTGGTCAGGATGAATAAGATCTCCCAGGACCAAGTTAATTCTGTTTGCTAACAGTTTTGCCCAGAGTTTCATATCTGTATTTAATAATGAAATTGGTCTGTAATTATTGCATAGGGTGCCATCTCTCCCCTCCTTAGGTATTATAGCGATGTAGGCTTCCAATGCCTGCGGCGGTGGAGTAGAGCCCGACAGTAAGTTGTTGAATAAATTTTCTATGTGTGGTATTAATATGTCCGCAAATTTCTTATAATAAATTATAGGGAACCCGTCAGGGCCTGGTGCTTTTCCATTCGGAATAGATGCTAAAGTCTCCTCCACCTCCTTTCTTGAAACTCTTGCCTGGAGTAATAATTGGCCTTCAGGAGTTATTGTCGGGAGTTTAAGCGTATTGAGAAAAATTTGGATTTTTTCATTAGTCTTGATGGGGTCTGACATTGATGTCGAGGGGCTTAAATTATATAGGGAATCGTAATATTGTCTAAACGCCTCTGCAATGTCTTCAGAGTTAACTAAGTCACCTGCACCAACCTTCCGGACTCGCCGAACAAAACAACTCTCTTTTTGTTTTTTAAGTAGTTTTGATGTTAATTTGCTACCCTTATTGCCGTGCATATATATCTTATGCCTACAGCGGGCAAATGTTTTAGCCGAGTTGAAGTTCAGCAAGTCCTTCAGTCTGTCGCGAAGTGATGTCAAGTCTGAGAGTGTCGCATTGCTTTGCTTGTTCTTATGTAGTTTTTCTGTTATGTTAATCTGATGCAATACAGAAGAGATTTCTTTCTCTCTCTGCCGTTTGATATGGGAGCCAAGAGCTATCAACTCTCCCCTCTGTACCGCTTTGTGTGTTTCCCAGACAATCGGGGTAACCGCACTGTTTACTATGTTTTCTCTAAAAAATCTGGTCAATGAAAATTTAATTTGAGCCAAGTGATCAGGGTTCCCTAGTAGAGATTCGTTCAACCTCCAGGACAGGTTTCTCCGGGGGAGGGTGGATATTTCCATCTCTAGTAACACAGGTGCGTGGTCTGAAATCGTGATATTACCTATCGAGGTGCTGCGTGTTAGTGTAAGACATTTTTCTTGTATTAAGAGATGATCTAGTCTGTGATATGTATTATGTGGGATTGAGAAATACGTGTAATCCTTTGTTGTGGGGTGTTCTATTCTCCATGGATCTACCAAGTGTAAATCCCTTAGTCTGTTTAGCAAGCCCTTTCTTTGTTTAAAGGAAATGGATGATTTCCCGTTTGAAGCGTCTATCACTGGGTGTAATGTCAGGTTAAAATCGCCTCCTACTATCAGAATTCCTTCTGTGAACAGGTTAAGTGTGTCCAGGGTCTTTAGCAGCCAGTGTATTTGTCCCTGATTGGGTACATAGAGATTGGCTAGGGTTATTGTTGTATTAGCCAGTACCCCTTTTACAAAAATATATCTGCCCTCTGCGTCGGATAACTGGTCTTTTACTTCAAATGGGCATCCCTTCTTAAATGCTATGCTCACTCCTTTTGACGCAGTATTAGAGCAGCTATGAATCCAAGTGGGGTAGCGAGAGAAGGCGGTATTAGGCGTTCGTCCCTTTTTAAAATGTGTTTCCTGAAAAAAAATAATTTGTGCATTTTTTTTTTGTAATGCGTGTAGAATCTGGCTACGTTTGGCCGGTGAGTTCAAACCTTTCACGTTGTAGGAAGCCACAACGACCGTTCCCCCTGTCCCTCCATCAGCCACAGCCATGGGAGTTGTTGAGTTGTGCCGTTTGTATCTTGTATCTGCAAGAGAAAACCATTAGAACATATACTGAACTATTTACATATGAGTGATTTAGACTCATCTTTCGCAGGGGGGGGGTAATGTTCCCAACATAGGAAGATGAGTACGTATTGTACAACCTCGGGTGGTGGAAGCTATTAATATGACGTCAATATAACGAGTTATTCTTAGTCATACGGGAAATAAGATTCTCTCATTATAGCGAGAAAGAGAAGAAAAACCTGAACCGTGTTCTGTACACAGTTCCCAGATGTTTCAAAGTTAACCTCAGTAGCTTTGTATAGTAAAAACTGATAAGTCCCTTAGGGTATGTTTGAGGCGGTCAAGAAGAGCTAGGGGTCCGGGGGAGAGGGGGGTGCGGGGGGGGGGGAGCGCAGGAAAGAAAAGTTAATCAGAAAAGAGGAGAGGGGGGGGGGGGAAGGGGGGGAAGGGTAAAACAATTTAGGGAGGGGAGAGGGATACTCAAAAAGGCCTAGGTATATAGTTTTAGACTGCAAATCTGTAAAAATCAATGTTAATATAATAAACGTAAACAGGTTTGAAACTGATCCAGTCATGAATCCATGGACCTCCGTCAGAAAGATTAAATCGTTTCTGTCGTTGTGTCCTTCAGACAGGCAAAATAAAAGAAAAGAGAACAAGATTTAACTTCTTTTCTAAGATCTGTGGCATTGTCTCAGTCAGGGAGGATCCCTTTTGTTCGCGTTCTTCTTAGGTTTTGGAGATGATGTTTTCTTCTTAATTGACCACTCTGTCGGCCTGGTTAGCGTCGGAAAGTCCATACCCATGTCCACCGGAAGCCAGGATGGGATCTTTATTGGTGTTATTTGTAGCTGTTCCCATGATTCTGAAAGGTCTTCTGGTGTCCTTATTGTAATTTGATGTCCATCTTTGGATATTCCCAGGCCAAACGGAAATAGCCATCTAAATCTTAGTCCCTTTGCAACGAGAGCTTCAGTCAGGGGCTTTAGAATTCTACGTTTCGCCAGTGTGATTGGCGAGATGTCTTGGTAGATTTGTATTGCTGTATTGTCATAGCTTAGTGAGGAAATTTCTCTTGCTCCCGTAATGATGGCGGCTGTGTCTAGATAATTGAGCAGCCCGCATATCACATCTCTTGGTGATTCTCCCCTCGCCGGCTTCGGTCTCAATGCCCTGTGTACACGCTCTATTATTATGGTCTTGGCTCTCTCAGGGCCCAAAATGTTCGTGAATATCTCCATTGTGACTTTATTTAATGCCTCAGGAGCAAAGGATTCTGGGATGCCCCTCAAGCGTACATTTTTGCGTCTGCTTCTATTCTCTTGGTCTTCTATGGATAAAAAGATTGTGTTTAAGTGTTTCTGGTGAACCAGGACGTGGTCCTTCAGCGTGTGAGAAGCATCTATTATGTTTGTCTGGTTATTTTCCACCGCCTCCACTCTATGGCCCATTTGTTGTAGATCTGTGCGCATAGCGTTAATCTCTTGTGACAAATGTTTTGTGGTCTCTGCCATTAGTTTTCTCATAAATGAGCGAGTTAAAGGCTCTTCTGTTATGGATTCACAATCTGAGTCCTCCATACTTAGATCAGAATGTCCCGTAGCCTGGGCAAATTGGGTATTTTGTGGTTTAAATTTTGTTTGAGGTCCTGCGTGGTCTTTTTTTTTTGTTAAGTATTTGTCAAGTTCCCCTTGAGGATTGGAGTCTCCCAATGTTGTATTTTGTCTCGTTAAGCTTTTTGCCCGATCTGACTGTGTGCGCACCATTATTGAACTGTATTATTCAGGCTATAATGTAACACCACTCGAGGTTTACAGTTTATGGCATCATATTTATGATGTGTATGCTTTCTTTGAAGAAACTAGCATTTTATGCTTTGTGGAGGGCTTCAAGTTGACTACTGGCCAAGCATCTAGAGAGTCTCCAGACGACGTCCGCAGATTATGTGCTATCGTTACAGGGTGCAATAATTCTGTGCAGTGTAATTTCTATCACCGGTCACAAGGTGGCAGTCTTAATGTACAGAATAGGTGATGGATAAATTCTCAGAGTGACCACCAGGTGGCGTCTCTACTTTGTTTTCTTGTACATCACAATATGGAGGCCGTTTCTAGTGAGAGAGCTGTAGGGGAGGGATTTTTTTTCTTCACTATGGCACACCACTTTATTAAATCTTTCCCTGGCTTCTGGGGGATTTGCAGCTTCTGGGGCACTCTGGTGCCTCCTTAGATGTGCAGCCTTTGTCAGCGCTGCTCTCCCTCTTTTCCCGGCCGGTAGACTGGTATTTTTTTTTAAAGTGCATATGTGATAAATCTGAAACTATGTCAGGAACAGTGGCGTAACTACAATAGGTGCAGGGGTTGCGATCGCACCCGGGCCCTGCAGCCTAGGGGGCCCAAAAGTCCCTTTGGCCCATAGAAAAAGACTAATATTTTTAAAGATTTGCAATAATTGGGGGCCCCGTTGGAGCTTTCGCATCGGAGCCCCTGGGCCTGAAGTTACGCCACTGGTCAGGAATAAGGAAAAATGAACTGATTAAAGACAATAAATTATGATTTCCTGCTCTCTGAGGGTAATTTCAATAGACGCTAAGCCAACCATTTCCATATTACAGCAGGTTTCATTATATTCAGTGTTTTTTCCTTCTCTTTTAGAATTGATTTGGAATGCGATAATGTCACCAATAACAAAGATGAGACTGATATATGATAAAATAAGATGAGAAAAATTCTTGTGCAGATTACCAGTATAATTACAGCTCGTACATATAGAAAGCATAGCACGATCACTGAGATTGTCATGTGTCTGCCTTGCAGAAGAAATCCATTTCTTTCTGTCTGCACAAACTGTGCTGTGCTACAAACATGTGTTACGTAGAAGTGTGAATGGTACATTTGGCTTCCAAGTGAAAAACAATTATTGTTCAGTACAGTAAGCAGCAGTTACTCAGCTTATGAGGAAGGTTCATCACCCCGGCTGGTGGGATCCAGGCCTCAACTACGAAACAGATGCTGCCTTGAATGTTGGAACAGATTAAGAAATGTGGAGATGGATTTAACGTCAAGTTACCTGAAGGTTAAATATATTTACATTATTGTAGGAATGAAAACAAGGATTTCTAACCGAAAATGAAGTGTTATTTCCCTCCAGCAAAAACAGTGATTATAGTGGGAGTAATTATATCATCACAGCAATTTTTGTATTAATGCAATAAATTAAAGTCGGAGATGTCAAGTACCATTACAAGAATATTAGAACAGACATCTACAATAACAACAACCTTTATTACTTTTTAAACAGCAGTTAATTATAATTCCAACTGAAATTAACAACATTGAAAACATAATTTGTGCTGTTTTTATGCACCCTCTTCTCTTATGTAATTTAGGAAGAGAACAGACATAGTAAGTCATCAAAGAACCATGCGCCAAAGTCACAAACTCAGCTCTGCTACATCAGAATGTCGCTGATTATTTGAATGCTATTGATTGAAGTGGACTAGATCCATTAATAACTGAATGCCTTTGTATGTACAGACCTCTAAAGCACTAGTGTGCCATTTGATTTTCTCCCCCCTAACTGTTGTTATTCAGCACCACGGACAGCTGCCGCGGCACACTCCACGGCGCCTTTTCATTGGACATTATGACCTGCAGTTATTGCCCTCAGTCCTATATTTGTGAGATTTACCAGCAAATGTGAATCACTGCAGATGAAATGCCTGTGTGAATGGACCTTTCAGCTCAATATATATTGAGAGAATGAGAAAATTCTGCCTTTAAAGCTGAGTTATTGGAATGGGAATAACTTAGACGGAAAGGGGCAAAGTATTTTATGTGAGCATTTGATGGGCAGCCTTGAGAGATTTGCTTAGAGGATTGTGACATTAAGTGAGATATGAAATGGCACAAGTGGGAGAGGTGCAAGCGAAATTATGTTGCTCTCCACATTACTTTTTAGTCGTTTGGAGCATACTGCATGGTATGACAGGCATTTAGCAAAAGCGTAAGGATATAACAGTTTACTGATAAGATAAATCTGTCAATCATCAATTTACCTATTGTTCAACACATATACATATATACACTTGTGTGCTTGAAAGTGTATATATACAGCTCTGGCAAAAATTAAGAGACCACTGCAAAATGTTCAGTTTCTCTGATTTTTCTCTTTATAGGTATATTTTTGAGTAAAATGTACATTGTTCTTTTATTCTGTAAACTACTGACAACATGTCTCAGAAAGTCAAAGCTAAAAATTTTGTATTTATTTGCAGCAAATGAGAAATCGTCAAAATAATAAAAAAGAAACATCAGACCTCAATAATGCAAAGAAAACAAGTTAATATTCATTTAGAAACAACAATACTAATGTTTTAACTCAGGAAGAGCTCAGAAATCAATATTTGGTAGAATAACTATGATTAATAATCACAGCTTTCATGCGTCTTGGCAGCTTTCCAACAGTCTTTCACACTGCTTTTGGGTGACCTTATACCACTCCTGGCACAAAAATGTAGGCAGTTCTTCTTTATTTGATGGCTTGTGACTATCCATCTTCTTCTTGATGACATTCCAGAGGTTTTCCTGGTGTGGAGATTGAGCTGGCCATGCCATGCTCCTTCATCCACACATTGATTGACCTAGCTGTGTGGCATGGGGCATTGTCCTGCTGAAAGAACAGTCCTCAGAGTTGGGGAACATTGAGCAGAAGGAAGCAAGTGTTTTTCAAGGATAACCTTGTATGCAACTTGATTTATACGTCCTTTACAAATATTAACCAGCCCAAATCCAGCCTTGCTGGAGTATACCCAGATCATCCATTATCCTCCACCACATTTCACAGTGGGTGCAAGATACTGTGGCTTTTACGCCTCTCCAGGTCTCCGTCTACCCATTAGATGACCAGGTGTTGGGCAAAGCTGAAAATTAGACCATCAAAGAAGATTACCTTACTCCAGTCCTCTATGGTACAATCCTTATTGTCTTTGGCAAACTTCAGCCTGGTTCTCCTTTGCTTCTAATCAATGAAAGCTTTTTTTCTAGCTTTACATCACTTGAACCTGCCTCTAGGAGCCTGTATGAACTGTTATTGCTGTGTACTTCACTCCAGCTGCCACTTGCCATTCCTTTTGTAGGTCACTTGATGTCATCCTGCCGTTGCTGAGTGACATGCGAATAAGATGATGGTCATCCAGTCAGTGAGAGTGACTTTCGCCTCTGCTGATCGTACTATGTTGTCCCTAATGTCTGCTGCTTAAAATGTTAAAAGATGGTAGTCCATTACAACGAGGTTAAAGATGGAGGCAAATGACGCTACTGTATCCCTCTGCTAGTAAAGCCAGAATTGAGCCCTTCTTTTTCTAAGTCAAGACTTTTTTTTCCAACTCCTTTCACATGGTTAAAAGTTTTTACTTTTTCATTTGAATTACTTTTGGGCTATTCCTAGCACTTGTTTTGCCATCCAGCTTGTCCTATTGCAAGAGGATTGTGAAGACACAGCAGTGTTTTTTATACTTTCCTTTGTAAATAAGATTTCGTTCAGGTTATCACCTAATCAGAAGCACATTAAGTAGAATGAGGTGTACTTTAGTTGGAATTGAACTGACACTGGAATGGAATAGCTGTCAGACATGAGAGATGGGATTCTAGAATGTGCAGTGATCTTTTAATGTTTGCCATTGCTGTATATATATGAAAAAAAAAAGAAAAAAAACAAGTCAGCACTCCAAAATAGATGAGAAAAATTTTTTTTTTTATGCATTGAGGTTTTCAAATAGAACCCCCATAAGAGTGGTAGTATTCTTGAAGCATGGAGCTATGTATGCACATGCACTTTTATAGAATACTGATGTATGTATCAGCATATGCACAAGTTCACTTTATAATGCACATATGATTAGCACTATGTACTTTGTCTTGTATACCATGTGATTTAAGATTGATTAATTGTCAAAACACTTGTAACACTATTTAAATGTTGACTCAGTCTGAGCACTTTGCTTAGGAAGGTAGAGCAATCTACTGAAATGTCGCTATGGATTATTAAATATCCACAATTTTTTCATCTATTTGGGAGTGTTGCCTTCTTTTTTTGCTTTTGATATTGCTGGTGGTTTGGATCGCCTTAAGGTTGCACTTTTGTTATTTTAGTAGGGCTGCACAATTTTTTTCATTATTATATAATAGATAGATAGATAGATAGAGATAGATAGATAGATAGACAGATGGTCAGACAGATGGATGATAGGTAGATAGATAGAAAAGAGGAAAAAACAGGCAGCACACCAACCAATAAAGTGAAAATACATTGATTTAATGATCCATCAGGCAACGTTTCATGGATAAACTGCCTTCTTTTAGCCTAAACCTCCAAAACATTGCCTGATGGACCACTAAATCCATATATTTACACTTTATTGGTTGAATCGCTGCCTGTTTTTTCATTTTACATATCTGGATAAGCTTTGGACCTTTACAGGATTTGTTTGCACCCTATTTTTCATTTTGGTAGTGCTGTACTATATTTTCATTAGATAGATAGACTGACTGACTGCCTGACTGATTGGAGGCATACAGACTAAACACTCTTTTGTGCACTGAAAGTCACTAAGAATGCATTTTTTACAGATGTTAGGCTCTTACAATCAAAGATCTGTGAAGAAATAGAGGGACAAGAGCAATAGTGCCTATCATAGTGCACTTGTGTATGAGTAGTGTATGAGGCTGTTACTCAGTTGGATCCAACTGGTTGAGGCATTTGAACTGTGTCACTGCTGAGGACTCCACGACACTGGATAGTGGTTGATCAAGACAGAGGATGCTGTGTGTCACGGTCCTGCGTGGTATGAATAATCACAGACCAAGATATACTCCTTTATTCTCTTTTCTAGGTTCAGCGCCACCGGCGTTCCTCGGAATGACGCGGCCATGAACAGCACTCCATCATTTTGATCAGAAGATCCAGGATGCAATGGACAGGTCAGAGCGCTCAATTACAGCATAGCAAACGGAAAAGTTCCAGCAAGAAGAATTTAATCGCCGGTAATTAAAACATTCCAATTATTAGGAGCAATTTAAAAAAAAAACATTTAGGTGATACTGGACACAACAAATAGAATGAAAACTGTTTCCGATTCCGACCTTGCTCATCACTTGGCATTGTAAATTAGTCATTCATGTTTGCCATCCAACCTTTGGTTAAATTAAAAACAAGGTTGTTTTAGATATCACAGATGTGCAGTGAGCAATCTGAATTTGCATTGTGAATGTCAGCAACTGCAATGCAGATTTTAGAAAAAGCTTTTTTCAGCCAACCGTTGTATTAAAATCTCTAAATACATATTAGTACTGCATGTATAAAGGTTATAGTCCAGGTGAAAGAGACGAGCTGAAGAAAGTTATTTAGAAAGAAAACAGAAAATTAGGAATCATTAAGTTGTGCTATTTTATTGATATTTTTAATTATTAGTATATGCAACTATAAAAGTAATATAAAATGATCACTTTTGAGTATCCAAATCCAAAAAATATTGATCTTTAGCACCAATAACCATGAGACTTTAAAGACGTTGTCTGGTCAAAGCCAACAAGTCTGCAGTCACTCTGTGTCATTCTATATGACTGCAGACTTGTGAATGCTCATATAAGCACTGTGCCCTGTGCGGATATGCTGGGGTCAGAGTCGATAAAGGTGGTCACATAGCCGTGAATATGTGATATGTATACTCTTGGCCACTGTTTCCAGTGAGCTCGATATAAGTGTATTGTGTGAGGGCGGAAACAAACCAATAGGATTCTGGCCGGGAGTATGCATACTTGCGCTTGTGTGACCACTATTCTTAGCATTGACGCTGGAGAATCTTCCTTGCATGCAGTCTGTGCGATGTAAGGATTCACAAGTCTGCAGTCACATAAAGAGACTGTAGACTTATCATTTTAGACCATTTAAAGAGGGAAGTTACATCCCATCTCTTTATATCTGCTCTTCCCAAAGGTGTATGTCACAGTGCTCCTTGTTCTATTCTCTCCCTTCATGAAGCCAACTGAAAATAAGGATGTGTTCACATCTGCGTATTTAAACTGGCTTAGATTTTCAGCCACAAAAGTTGGTGAGTGTCATAAGAGAGCATACAGCTCCCATACAGAAAAAACTTTTTATAGTGTGACCACCACCCCTTCATTATGCACACCAATCACAATGTATATTAATACAATCAATAAAAAATTACATCATATCCAATTAAAAATAGCCCACAGAGTTCTCCCCTGTATCAGTCCTTCAGAACCACTCTGTTCACATTAATGAGTCACTCATCAGTATAGTATAACTGTCAGGGGCTGGCGCCATTACATTGATGACATCTTCTTTATTTGGGATGGCAACAAAGATGAACTTGATGGCTTCCATCTATCCCTGAATAACATCTATCCCAAATTAAAGTTTACCATGTCATGCTCACAGGATAAGAAGCAATTTTTGAATAATTAGTATATAAGGAGCAGGGTTTATTGAAGACGGACTTGTTCATAAAAAGTACCAACCGCACTTTACCAATAGCACTTTGCACTTTACTAGTGAGCATCCCAGAAGGATGGTGGAGTCCTTACTAGAGATGAGCCACCACCCCGATGTTCGAATTCGATTCGATCATCGAATTTGATGTGTGTTCATCGAATGTTCATTGAATGTTCATCAAACACCGTCGAACACGTCCGAACACCATTGAAATTTAATGTAATAGGTGTTTTAACATTAGTACCGGGAGGGAGGAGCACCTACAGGGAGGGGGGGAGCTCAGCACCGGGAGTGGGGAGCAAAAAACACAGGTGGGGGGAGCAGCTCCAGGGAGCAGGGAGGGGGCATCAGGGAGTGGGAAGCGCGGCACAGACCAGGAAAGCCGGCGGTGAAGTCCTCTTCTCACCGCCAGCTTTCCTGGTCTGTACGGCGCTCCCTAATGCCCCGCCCCCGAAGGAGCAGGGCGGGGAAGCCGGCGGCAGTGAAAAGACTGCCCCGCCAGCTATCCTTCTGTGGTCTGTGCTCCCTGCTCGCTGATGCCCCCTCATCGCCCTTCCGCCGCCTCCCCACCTGATCCTAAGTTAGGATCAGGTGGAGGAGCAGCTCCAGGGAGCGGGGAGGGGGCATCAGGGAGCAGGGAGCAAAGGAGCAGGGCGAGGAAGCAGGCGGAGGTAAGAAGACTGTCCTGTCGCTTTTCTGCTGTGTTCTGCACTGCCTGCTCCCTGATGCCCGCTCACCGCAACCCGACGCCTCCCCACCTGATCCTACGTTAGGATCAAGTGGGGGGGAGCAGCTCCAGGGAGCGGGGAGCGGGCATCGTGGAGCTGCAGCGCAGAACACAGCAGGAAAGCCGGCGGTGTCTTCACTGTTGGCTTTGGCGCCTGTTATTTCAAATGATTAGCTGATGCAGATCAACTGTTCATTTGAACTAGCCCCGTGGTGCTATCTAGGAAAGTTCATGTGAGTTCATGCAGAATGAACTCACATGAACTTTTCCAGGGCTGCACAGCTCAGCTACATCTCTTGTAGAGGTTCTCTACCAGAGATGTAGCTGAGCTAAAGAAGAAAACCTGATTGGACTATGCGAACGGAAGAGGATTTTTTTAATAAACATGAAGTCTAAGTGTCTTTTTTGTTTTATTTCTAATAAAATATTTTTTCTGTGTGTTGTGTTTTTTATTTTTTACAAAATTCACTAGAAATTCATGGCGGTCATGTCTAATATTATACTATAAAATCGAACCGCCGATAACAGGAGGAGAGGAGGGGCGTGCACAGCTGCAGGAAGTGTGGCTTCACTTCCTTCCCGTCCGTGCGCGGGGGGGCTGGCTGGAGGCACGGGCCCCCCGCGGGGAGGGCCCCCGTCATCCGTGACTACTGCGACAGTGGTAGTTACGCCACTGCGTGACCCCATGAATTTCGGGCTAAGGGCCAGTTGGTAACACAAAGCTGGCCCTAATCCCTTTATTACCCAGTGAGCCACTGCTCCAGGGCCCTGAATGAGCTGGATACAGTGCCAGAGGATGGCGCTTTAATGAACGCACCATCTTATAGGGGGCTGTGGGCTGCAATTCGCCCAGAAAGCTTGGGCCTCCCTGCGCTGCGGATTCCAGCCCCAGCTGCCTAGTTGTACCTGGCTGGACATAGAAATAGCGTGAATCCCCACGCATTTTTTTTTTTATTATTTCATGAAATTCATGAAATAATAAAAAAAAAGGGCTTCCTTCTATTTCTGTTTCCAGGCAGGTACGAATAGGCACCTGGGGGTTGGGGGCAGCCCATTCCTGCCTGCTGTATCCGGATGGACACAAAAAATACGGCGAAGCCTAGGTCAATTTTTTTTAGTTTTTTGTAGAAAAAAAAACTAAAAAAAAAGGGGATTTCCGTGGATTTTTCATTGTCACTGAAGATAAATCAAATCAAAATTTTTGGGAAAAATTCATAAAAAAGTAAAAAATGGCCTCAAGGGGTTAATATAGGTGCAGTCTCTATTACATTTAGGGACTGCACCTATATTAACCCCTTGAGGCCGTAGCACAGTGGCATTGTAAGGAGGGTTAACTCAGGTCACCTGAGGACAGCTCAGGTGGCATGACCTGAGCTATCCTCGGTGACCTGAAATAACCCCCCTTACAATGCCGCAGCGCTCAAGCCTCGAGGGGTTAATAAAGATGCAGTCCCTAAATGTATTTTTTTAATGAATTTTTCCCAAAACATTTGACGTGGGCTCCGCCGTATTTTTGTGTCCAGCCAGGAACGGGCTGCTTCCAACCCCCAGGTGCCTATTTGTACCTGTCTGGAAACAGAAATAGAAGGAGGACCTTTTTTTATTATTTCATGAATAAAAAAAATGCGTGGGGCTTCGCGCTATTTCTATGTCCAGCCAGGTACAACTAGGCAGCAGGGGGCTCTAATCCGCAGTGCAGGGAGACCCAAGCTTTCTGGGCCCCCCACATTCAAGTGCAGATTGTAAGTTTAATTTGAAGGGTTGAACAAAAATATCTGATAGAAAATGTAGGAATTGTACACATTTCTTTACAAACACTCCACATTTTAGGAGGTCAAATGTAATTGGACAAATAAACATAACCCAAACAAAATATTTTTATTTTCAATATTTTGTTGCGAATCCTTTGAAGGCAATCACTGCCTTAAGTCTGGAACCCATGGACATCACCAAACGCTGGGTTTCCTCCTTCTTAATGCTTTGCCAGGCCTTTACAGCCGCAGCCTTCAGGTCTTGCTTGTTTGTGGGTCTTTCCATCTTAAGTCTGGATTTGAGCAAGTGAAATGCATGCTCAATTGGGTTAAGATCTGGTGATTGACTTGGCCATTGCAGAATGTTCCACTTTTTTGCACTCATGAACTCCTGGGTAGCTTTGGCTGTATGCTTGGGGTCATTGTCCATCTGTACTATGAAGAGCCGTCCAATCAACTTTGCAGCATTTGGCTGAATCTGGGCTGAAAGTATATCCCGGTACACTTCAGAATTCATCCGGCTACTCTTGTCTGCTGCCATTCAAAGCCATACATGCCCATTCCATCACGTTGCCTCCACCGTGTTTTACAGAGGATATGGTGTGCCTTGGATCATGTGCCGTTCCCTTTCGTCTCCAAACTTTTTTCTTCCCATCATTCTGGTACAGGTTGATCTTTGTCTCATCAGTCCATAGAATACTTTTCCAGAACTGAGCTGGCCTGTCTATTTTTGGAATTGATGAATGGTTTGCATCTAGATGTGAACCCTTTGTATTTACTGTCATGGAGTCTTCTCTTTACTGTTGACTTAGAGACAGATACACCTACTTCACTGAGAGTGTTCTGGACTTCAGTTGATGTTGTGAACGGGTTCTTCTTCACCAAATAAAGTATGCGGCGATCATCCACCACTTTTGTCATCCGTGGACGCCCAGGCCTTTTAGAGTTCGCAAGCTCACCAGTCAATTCCTTTTTTCTCAGAATGTACCCAACTGTTGATTTTGCTACTCCAAGCATGTCTGCTATCTCTCTGATGGATTTTTTCTTTTTTTTCAGCCTCAGGATGTTCTGCTTCATCTCAATTGAGAGTTCCTTTGACTGCATGTTGTCTGGTCACAGCAACAGCTTCCAAATGCAAAACCATACACCTGGAATCCACCCCTGACCTTTTAACTACTTCATTGATTACAGGTTAACGAGGGAGACGCCTTCAGAGTTAATTGCAGCCCTTAGAGTCCATTGTCCAATTACTTTTGGTCCCTTGAAAAAGAGGAGGCTATGCATTACAGAGCTATGATTCCTAAACCCTTTCTCCGATTTGGATGTGGAAAGTCTCATATTGCAGCTGGGAGTGTGCACTTTCAGCCCATATTATATATATAATTGTATTTCTGAACATGTTTTTGTAAACAGCTAAAATAACAAAACTTGTGTCACTGTCCAAATATTTCTGGCCCTAACTGTATGGCTGAGTGGTCATGTATTCCTATGTAAAATTCTACCTTGTATTGTAGTTCCTTGTGATGTCGTGGATGTAACGAGGAATCCCACTTTAGTGTGGATATGACTTGAGGGTTATCGATTCTAGTATATATATTATGATCACTTAACATCTTTTGTGGGGATATTTTTGCTGTGATATGATTGGTGAGTTGCTCCCTTACATCCTATGTCCAATTCACCATATTTGAATATGAATAATGGGTATTCATCATATACATTCAATTTGGTGATTCTATATGTGCGACCACGGGTGTGAATCTATATATCATTGAACAGATAGTTGCCTATATGGAATTTGTTCCCTACATACAGCGGTTTGTTATGTAATAATGGTTGTTGATAACGATTTACTGCTCTATTGTAGATAGGATATTTTATTTGTCAGCATTAGTCTAGGGATAATGATTACAGTGTTAACTACTAATATATAATAATAGTTGGTAGTAAGGGTTGATAACTATAATGATAGTGACTGTATCTTTAACGATAACTTTGTATCCTGTGGGAACGCTGTTTTCTTGTGATGTTATCCTGGATATGTATGCTAGCATTGATTGTGCATTGCTAACCACTATTGTGTTACAGATAGTATATTTGGGTTCGCTGCTTATGTAACTAGCGGCGATGCGGTACATAGATATAATGGTTCCCGCAAGTTGCGCACTGCCAATTACGCAATTGGTGATGCGCAGTCAATCGTGAGGTTTATGGCGGGTGACTGACACTCAGTTCAACCAATGGGGAGAAGATGCTGAAGCATGCGCGGTTAACCCTGGAAGTCGCTGATGACCGCATATTGCAAAGACTATTATGATTGGCTGGAAAGAATCATGTAAATTGATGATGATGCCGGTTCCCATAATAAAGAAAGCTATATTATGATTGGAGAATACAGTATGTTTACGTCCCGGGACTTAAGAGCATATAATGCCTTATTTAGAAAAATATAGTATACTGATGAATGATCCATTAATGTGTACAGGGTAGTTCTGAAGGACTGATCCAGGGGAGAACCCTGTGGGCTATTTTTAATTGGATATGATGTATGCTTGATAAAGATCTGTATGATCGAAACGTCGCTCTGCAACTTGGGAAATGGAATAAAGCAGATTGGAAAAAGTACCAACCGGTGAGGCGCAGTCTCTTTTTTATATATGTTAATGCCAGGTAGTGGCTGAAGGCCAAAAAAAATCATAGGATACTTTAAAAGTGGCATAGACATAGCTAAATTAGGGCAGAGTCACACTGGGGTGTGTGGAGTGTGGGGGAGGAATGTTGTGTTTTTGTGATATAATAAAGAAGGAGGCAAGTGGAAATCACAAGAAAATCATAGCCAGCGTATTCCAGGCATGATAAATAGTGGGGCAATTTACAGCAATTTTTACCCCTCCAAAAATGTATATCTTAAACTAAGTATGTTACACTTTCAAAGTTATTGTTCATTTCTGACTGCTACAAAACACCTATACAGTAGTGTCCAGACACAGTGGCGTAACTAGAGTCTGGTGGGCCCCAGTGCGAAATTCAGACCTGGGCCCCCCCCACGCACACACGTTGGTCGGATGCTTGAGTCCCGTGTAACGTTCAAAGTTCTATAAAGACTCACAAATTGACCCCTCTATATATTAATGTCCCTCACCCTGCTATATATGGTCCTCCTCCTGGAATATGGCCCTTATCCTGATATATATGTTCCCCTCCCACCATGATAGGCGTCCAATTATTATAACTCCCATATTCCTCCACTCCAAAACCCAGTGTCACCCCACATGTTAGCCTATTCCAGTGGTGGAGTCTTCTGCTCTCCTCTGTCCCCCGCTCTTCACCTCTGTGCCCCACTCTCCACCTCCTCCTGTGTCCTCCTCTGTCCCCCATTCTCCTGTGTCCCACGCTCTCCTCCTCCTCTGTCCCCCGTTCTTCTTTATCTCCCGCTCTCTCCTCCTGTGTCCCCCGCTCTCTTCCTCCTGTGTCCTCCATTCTCCTGTGTCCCCTACTCTCTTTCTACTCTGTCCCCTGTTCTCCTGTGATCCCCACTCTCTTGCTCCTGTGTCCCCGCTCTCCTGTGTCCCTCGCTCTCCTCCTCCTTCTCTTTCCCCCGTTCTCCTGTGTCTCCCGCTCTCCTCCTCCTCTGTCCCCGTTCTCCTGTGTCCCCTGCTCTCTTCCTCCTCTGTCCCCTGCTCTCCTCCTCCTGTGTCCCCCGCTCTCCTCCTCCTCTGTCCCCCGCTCTCCTCCTCCTCTGTCCCCAGTTCTCCTGTGATCCCCACTTTCTTCCTCCTGTGTCCCCGCTCTCCTGTGTCCCTCACTCTCCTCCTCCATCTCCCTGCATCCCTCATTTTGCTCCTCCTCTATCCCCGTCCTCCTGTGTCCCCCGCTCTCCTTCTCCTCTGTCCCCTTTTTCTGTCTCCCCCGCTTTCCCCCTCCTGTGTCCCCTGGTGCTTTCCTCCTCTCACTTCTCTTCTTCTCTTCTGCGAGTATTCAGCAACAGAGTGTCCTCACTTTCTGGATGAGCGGCCAGGACTAGACACACGGCGGGAGACTGAGGAGGCTGCCGCCAGACTCTCCGGACCTCCAGAAGCTCACGGCTCTGTCCTGAGATGCAGCACGTGACGAAGCAGCTGCGGGACTTTCGAAGCTGCCGCGCCACCGCGCCTTCCTGTCCTCCGGCAGCCGGAATCAACCGCCTGGGGACCGGCCTGGCAGAGCGCTATGCAGAGACATGGATGTGCATCCTAGGGATGCACATCCATATAAAGCAGTCGCAGGGGTTGGCAGGCGCCGGGCCCCTAAACTTCCGGGCCTGGTCGCACTTGCGACCTCTGCAACTGTGGGTGGTACGCCACTGTATGTATGGTCCTTCTCCTGGAATATGCCTTTATCATGGTATGTATGGTCCTACATTATAGTAAAATGCAGCCTCACAGTCCTCCATAAAGTATGATGCAGCGTCCCAGCCCTCCATATAGTATAAAGCTGCATCACAGCCCTTTATATAATATAATGCAGCCTCACAGCCCTTCACATAATATAATGCAGCGTCACAGCCCTTCATATAGTATAATGCAATAATGCAGCCTCATAACCCTCCATATAGCATACATCCTCTCAACACACATACACACACAGGGACACAGACACGCACATGGGGACACAGGGACACGCACGGACACGCACACAGGGACACAGACACGCACACAGGGACACAGACACGCACACAGGGACAAAGGGACACGCACACAGGGACACAGGGACACAGACACGCACACATGGACACAGACACGCACACAGAGACACAGACACAGGGACACAGACACAGGGACACAGAGACACAGACACAGGGACACAGACACGCACACAGGGACACAGACAAGCACACAGGGACACGGACACGCACACAGGGACACGGGCACGCACACAGGGACACGGACACGCACACAGGGACACAGACATGCACACAGGGACACGGACACGCACACAGGGACACGGACACGCACACAGGGACACGGACACAGCAGCACCGTACACTAACGGCATCTGAGGCAAGGAGATGACTGTAGTGCCGCTGTTCTGGCCAAATACATGCCACGAGCCGTCTGGGCAGCCAATCACAGGCCAGTAGCTGAGGTCATGCGCCGACTGGCCTGTGATTGGCCATGACAGTGGCAGGGGCAGAGAGAGAACGGTGCTGCTGGACTTTATACATCTGGCGGCTGTGATCAGCCGCCTGGGGACATGGATATGCGTCCTTAGGGATACACATCCATGTAAAGGGGATGCAGCCAGGGGTCGACGGGCCCCTGTACCTTCTGGCCTGGTCGCAGCTGCGACCGTGGATGTTACGCCACTGGGAAGGGTGCACACAGTATAGGGGGTACAGTATGTGGGGTGGGCATGCACAGTATGGGGAGGGGGCACAAAGTATATGGGGAGGGCACAGAATAGGGGGCACACAGTATAGTGGGAGGGGGCACACAATTTATGGGGGTACAGTATATGGAGAGGGAACACAGTATATGGGGCAGGGGCACAGAACACTGTGTCTGACCTGTTACAGGATCTGCAAGTCCCTCCTGGTGATCAGCTTGCAGCGGTTGGCCCCCAGCACCCGCACCTGCTCCTCTGTGCACACCACCGGGGTGATGTCCTAAAACTCCTGCGGCAGACAGATTAGCTCCTGCCTGTCTGCTCCAACATCCGGCACTCACTGCCGCCCCCGGGAGCCGGGCTGTACTTGCCCAGCAGGCAGCAGCTCTCAGCAGCACTACAGGAGGAGCGGAGGCGCAGACACGGCCCTGCTCTCGGCTGGAGGCAACAAGCAGCTGTCGCTGCAGCCTCATAGTGTCAGGGCCAGAGTGCAGAAGCAGCCGGCCACACATATCGGCGATACAAGCCTGCTTAAACGCAGGCCGGCACCAGGACCGCCACCTCCCCTCCCCTCCAACACACTGGCCATGCAGTTACATGGATGTGCGTCCTTGGAGACGCACATCCATGTGAAGCGGGGGCCCGTCGCTGGTATCAGCGGTCGCAGGGGGCTGCGGGCGGCCCGGGCCTCTTATAGCCCCGGGTCCCATCGCAACCGCGACCCCTGCGACCGCGATTGGTACGCCACTGCATACACACATAAACACACACATAAACACACATAAACACACACATATAAACACACATATACACATAAACACACACACACATAAATACACACACACACACACAAACACACACACACATAAACACACACACAAACACACACACAAACACACACACACACACACACATATATATATATATACACACACATAAACACACACATACACAAAAACACACACACACACACATATAAACACACATATACACATAAATACACACACACACACACACACACACATAAACACACACATAAACACACACATACACACACACATAAACACACACACTTCCCATCTAGCAATGTCTTCCCCCTTGTGGCCTCCTCCCCCCAATGTTGTCTCACCCATGTGCTTGGTGTCTTCTTCCTGGCGTTGAGCTGCACCGTGACAGACTTTACTGCAGGGGATCAGCACTGTCCCGCAGCTGACGTCACAGGCCTCTGCCGGCTTATGCAAATTCATGCTGGTAGCTGCCTGGGGAGGAGAGCACAGCACTGGCTGGGAGGTATGGTTGAGGAGTGGGGAGGGGGGGATGATGGGGGGTGCTGTCAGGAACATTCAGCCTGACAGCACAGTGGAGGTATGGGGAGCCACCGCACTTACTTGCTTGCAGAGCCGCTGACAGGCAGGAGGAGAGGAAAGGTGAGTGGAGGGGCGGGCACAGCTACAGGAAGTGCCGCTTCACTTCCTCCACATCCTCCCTCCTTGCCTTGGACACCCGCGGTCGCGGCGTGCGGCTGGAGGCACAGGCCCACCCGCGTGGAGGCGCGGGCCCCCCCAAGGGGGCGGGCCCGATCGCAACCGCGACCGCTGCGACCGTGGTAGGTACACCACTGTCCAGACATGAGTTTACACTATGCATTTAAACCAGTATGAAACATGGCTATGAAGTGATAGGCTGGTTTCACAGCTGCATTTTTTTAAATCTGGTAAAACTCCAGTTTCTGAGGAGAAACCAGATCCAATGGAGATCTGTTTTTTTCTCATAGGGCAGTTGCATCCGATTGCTTCTGTTTTTTGTCGGATCAGGTTGAATGCATTTTTTTATCGAGTTCAACTCAAAATGTAATGTTTTATATTAGAACTGCCTTTCTTTATATGATTTCAGTCACTGGAGCTCAGGTGCTGTTGTCTATTTATATACCTAACCAATGGCCATTATTAGCTCCTATGATCTAATTTCTTAAATGGATTTTCAAGTAAAGTTCATTTTAATCAAAAGACTAAAGGTACCGTTACACGGCACGACATTGAAACGATATAACTACTGATCTCGTGGGCGCGCGGTCGTTAGGACATCGATTTGACATCGTTGGTGAGCTGTCACCAATGATCCAGCAAACAGGTACCGTTCACACAACCCATCAAATGATACTTGTTCACTGATGTGAATGGGCAAAATCGGTGTCACACACAGCGATGCAGCAGGTTGGCTGACCGTGGATCGTCTGATTTGAGAACATGTTCTCAAACGTGTGATCAACGATTCAATGATTTATCGTAATCAAATCTCAGTGTTACATGCAACGACGTCCTAACGATGCCGTTTGAACAACTCCAAACCAGTGGCGTAGCTAGCCTGCTCTGGGCCCGGGTGCAAGTTCTGCACCCAGGACACCCATGTGAGGAGGGGGGCTGTTGCACACTCACTGCGGCCGCTGTGCGTCTGCTGTAAGGAGGAGGAGAGCAGGGGCGGGCAGAGCTGCAAGACAGGAAGTCCCGCTAGCTACGCTACTGGCGATATCGTTAAGGATATTGTGCCGTGTAACGGGGCCTTAACACTAGCCACAGCTCTTGGGCATGAGGAAATGAGAGAGTATACAGACATTACAGCCGGGGATCGCAGCTGAATCTTTCTGTAATGTAAAATTAGTTTTTAAACAGGCAATGAAATGTTTTACATCACAGAGAAAAATCTGCTGAGATCCCTGGCTGTGATCCCTGCATACATCCCCTGCCCAAGAGCGGTGGTATATCCCACCTGTTCCTCCATGGTCAGACACATGCATTACACAGGGACACATGTATAAGATTATCTCAGGACAGGAACATTTATTTTAACACATCCAATTGTGGAACTTATTTTTATTATAAAATATATTAATTAAAATGTACAAGTGATTCCCTGACAGTGGTGTAGGCTTTGCTTGCCAGCAAATGATGGCTGTTTTATAAAGCCATTATTTGCCTCTAACAGCCACAAGTGGAGCTGAGTGTAACTCATGGCTGTTGACCTGTTAAATGCCACTGTCCATCTCTGACAACAGTATTTAATGCCCCGCAGTAGGGGGTGCACTTCATTCTATGTGCTCATTGGCACACCCGTGATGAAATCATGAGGTACTGATGGATTGCCACGACCCTTGTGTCTGTCATGATGATACTGCTGTGAAAGAAGCCAGTGTCTGGCCCACAAGGGTCGGGGTACTCAGATCTCATGCATTTAGGTACGGTACTATTACGGGTGGTCGGTGCCCAACTCCGTGCCCTTGGGGTGACAATAAAATGGGGATTTTTGATGGGCTATAAAATTAATAAAAGTCGTGACGCCACCTGTAGATCCAGTGATGGCAACAGAGCTGCTGCAGACCTCTGGGGGATGGATGGCAGCAAGGTGTTGTAGCTCCCTACAGGTAAAGCAGGGTCCCCCAGGGCCGTGTAGTGTGATGATAGGAATAGGGCAGCGCAGTCTCTGCTGTGAAACTTGAATGTCACAGTTAACCAGGAAGAAACACAGACGCTTGCTCTGCACGGGTTCTTTACTCCAGTTACCTTCAGCTTGTACACAGTTCAAAATGCTGTCTGCTTTATCTGTGCTAAGGAGCAAAATTACCGCTGAGGGCTTTGTCATTTTTTTTATTATTATTTATTTTCACACTACTATACATGAAAAGGCCCAGCAGCCAATTTCAGACACTGTGACACAGAGTGAAGGTCTGTGATTGTCTGTTGGATCCAGCCCATACATTCTACCATATTAGAATGTATGGGCTGATTGCAGGTTACTTGAGCAGCCAATCACAGATGCCCATTTTGTGTGGCAGCATCTCTGATTGGCTGTTAGGCCCCTTACACATAGACAGTAGTACTGTAAAAATAAATAAATGATAACAAAAATTACATAGAACTCTGCAGTGTTTTTGTTTCTTAGCACATATAAAGTGGACAGCAACATGCTGCCAACCTGAGCTGCCTGGCTTTACTGGCTTTACTGGCTAGTGATCAAATTCCAGGAAAGCCCATATTTTTTAAAATTATCGTAGCGCCATTTCCAGGCACTTTACCCGGCTTATCCAGCAACCTTTGTGAGGGTGGCATGCTGAGTAATAGTGGGGTTTGTACCAGCTTTGTATTATCAGCTAGTACTAAGCCTGAAATTCATGATGTCACGCCAAATTAGACATGGCCACCATGAATTTCTAGTAAACATAAAGAAAAAAACACAACATGGAGAAAACATTTATCAGATATCAAACACAAAATAGATTTAGGGACTCCATTTTTATTAGAATAAAAATAAATACGACGTAATCCATGTCTTCGTCTCTGCTGCTTCTCTATTCCATCAGACAAACATCATCTGCTGGCAGAGAACAGTCACAGAATAACATCGGAGCACAGCAATAAAGTGACTGCTTCTCTCACTCACAGCTGTACTCCAATGTCATTCTGTGCTGTAAGCGGTGACGTCACCCTTTGAAAGCATTGCGGTTATTATGGCAACACCTTCAGGTTGAGCTCAGTTATTGGACTCCAGCTGGCTCATTCATTCAGTGGGGATTGCATCCAGTAACTTAGCGCAACCTGAAGGTGTTGCAGTAGTAACCGCAATGCTTTCAAAGCTTAACGTCACCACTTAGCAACGCAGCTGTCAGCGCGTCACTTACAGACCTGTGCAGTACGGCGGATGTATTTGCATACAAGTAGACTCTGGAGCATGTGTGGTGTTCATTCTGAAGCCAACCTGTACACCCAATACCTCCCACACTGCTCATGATGGGAAATGACACGGTCCGGCGTGTCACAAGAAGTGGAGACATTACAAGGAGGTGGGAATTTTAAATAAGGAGCATGCGCCTGTACGGAACTTTTATATCCACAGGAGCGTGATTGCAGCAGCGAGGCAGGGGGAAAGTGGACCTGGAGAGACTGCTCACATATTGGCCAGCAATCATGGAATGCCCACACGTCTAGGAGAATGTAAGTGTATAAACCACTTTATTCAACTATTATAATTCACTATTAGGTCAGAGAGAGATGTTTAGTAACGTAGTAGAAAGCTGCAGGGAAAGGTAGTGATAGGTTAGGGGGCTAAATTAGGTGACTTATTCCCTTTAAGCATTTATAGCAAAACCTATGTATGAATCAAAGTAATGGACCCCTTTTTGATATATTAAGTTGGTTTCAATTCTATTTTACCTAAATAACACTCTTTCAGATGGGTTCTGATATTTTTTAAGTAGATACTCATTGGGATAAGGAACAACAACGGTCACTGCAATGGTAGCTTGTACCATATTTTTTAATCTAGCGCATTACTTTAAAGCAGTCATTGTTTTCTGACTAGATGCTGACTGCATGTCTGAATTACGTAGCTGTGCTTTTAGCTGAATGAGTGAAGCAGCTGGTGAGATGTATCAAAAACATTTAATTAATTTGAGTATAGCGGCTGAAATTAAATCAAAGAGAATAAATAAGTCAAACAGACAGTCACCTAGGAAAGGTCTACTTCAATTATGTTTGTAATGAGTTGTCCTTACACTATAGCTGTGTCTCTACTTTTCATTATTATGTAAGTAAAAGCAAGCTGTTATTTTCCTTAACTTTGAATATGCTAATATTCTTGAAAGCTTTCTTGAATAAAATACTTCACTGGGTTACAACAAAGTTCATCTTCTTTCCTGCTGATATGCGGAAAACTACAGTCCAACAGTAGTAGTCATTGAAGGCTAAAGCAAAGCAAGCAGCTTATTTATGATCCATGCACCTAACAAAGTGGTGTTCAAACTGGCTGTACTGAACAGATACTTAGGTTGTGTTAATGACTCTGTAGGATGCCCTATGAACAGTGCAATTCTCCCATAGAAGAGTTACCAATTTTTCCAATTTAACGTGCAGAGTTACATGATAAATCTACTTACCTGGAGCAAGCGCTAAGAACAATAGGTCTTCGGTGTGTGTGGGCCCCATCTATTAAGTAGTACATCATACATCAATAATACGTTGAACACACTACAAACAAACATAGTATACATGACACACAAGCAAAGCACACAGCGCCTTGAAAATGTATTCATAGCACATGAAACCTACAAAAAATGTTCAAAATTTTAACCCCTTAGTGACGGACCCAATTTTTACCTTAATGACCAAACCAAATTTTGCAATTCTGACCAGTGTCACTTTATGAGGTTATAACTCTGGAAAGCTTCTACGAATCCCAGTAATTCACAGATTGTTTTTCCATGACATACTGGACTGCTTGTTAGTGGTAAATTTAGGATGTGAAAGAATGATTTTGGGCACTAGATTCAGGAGGTCAGTTCCGTCCTGCATTCAGACAACTGCTGGGATCGGAGGAAGGCGGTGCTCTCACCCAAAGACACAGCACAGATATCAAGTACTTGAAAGTAATAGCGGTAAGGCACTCACCGTGTCCAGCTGCTTTATTAGAGGAACATGCACATAAAAGACACCCAGAGACAAAAGGTGTTAGTGTGGCTGGGGGGAGGGAAGGTGATGCAGGAGAAATGGGACTACAGTGCCGTTTCGCATCTGGATGGTGCTTTTATGGGTCTATTTGGTTTCAATGCTTTCAATTGCTGGTAAATTTAGGATGATATTTTTGCTTTTATTTGGAAAAAAATTGGCAAAAACTTGGAAAACTTGGCAATTTGCAATGTTGAATATTTATTTTGTTAAAAAGTCACACAAAACAGTTAAATAACATTTCTCACATGTCTACTTTACATCAGCACAATTTTGGAAACAATATTTTTTTGTTATGAAGTTACAAGGGTTCAAAGCAATTTCTAATTTTTACATCAAAATTTACAAAACCATTTTTTTAGGGACCACATCATATGAAGGGACTTTGCGGGGCATATGTGACAGAAAATACCCAAAAGTGACACCATTCCAAAAATTGCACTCCTCAGACTGTACAAAACCACATTCATGAAGTTTATTAATCCTCAGCTGCTTCACAAGAATGAATGCAAAGTGGAATGAAAAAATATATACATTTATATTTTGCCTAAAAATGTTGCTTTAGCTTAAATTTATTCACTTTTACAAGAGACAGCATGGCAAATTGGATGCCAAAATCTGTTACCCAGTTTCTTCTGAACGCGTGGTCAGAAACCTCTGTATGAACAAATGGGAGGTCTCAGAAGGTAAGGCGCGCTATTTGAAATTTGGAACACTGAAATAGAGGGCGGGCACCATGTTACATTTGTAGGACCTCTAATGTACCTAAACAGCAGAAATACCCCATAAGTGACCCCATTTTGGAAACTAGATCCCTCAAGGATTTTATACAGTGGTATAGTGAGCATTTTGAACTCACAGGTACTTCACAGAATTTGACATGTCAGATGGGAGGGAAATGATGATGTGGTTTCATTATGTGTGCGCCGATACCGGCGGGTGGAGGGGTGCAAAGGGGATTAGAGTTCACTAGGAGACCAAGGGGAACCGGGGAGACAGGGGAATGTCATTTCTCTCCGATCTAACATCTGTGATTATGTCATATCAGAGAGAAATACACAGAATCTGAATGCTTGTGACGTACGACAGCACCATATTTAGGGGATCAGAAGGAGGGGGAGAGGGAGGCTTGTGCAAGGGTACCAAAAGAAAGGGTGGGGTTCAGGGGAGGAAATTTCTCTGTCTTCTGAAATATTTGATCATTTCAGATGAGAGAAAAATATTTTTTTTTACTGGCAATGTAATGTATTTTACTGTGATCACCAGTATACACCAGCATTTGGTGTTTACCAGTGATCACATGAGAGGAATGAGAAAAACTGTCCTGATTCTAAATTTCCAGGGTTTCAGCTACCCCCAGCATCTGAAACCACAGAGATTTTCTGACATTGGGGGTGCTAGAGCGCTTTTTCTTTTTTCACGCCTCAAGACTTCAGAACAGAAGTACCCTAATTTCCAGATGTCTAGAGTCAGTGGGCCGTTGCTATCTGGTTAAATGTGTTTTATTGAGATTTTATTGGATATATATAAACACAAAGTAGTTTGAATTGAAATTATGCAATATTTTCTTAATATTTTAAAAAAATATACATCTGAAAATTATGTTGTCCATTTGTATTCAGCTGTTAGGACTTCTGGCTCTTCCAGGCTATCTTCGACATCGCCTCACCCTTATTCAAGATGGGGGTTTCTGCCTCACCTTGTTCATGTGCTTCCTGCTCCTCATGCTGATTTAAGCCCCAGTTAAACTTCCTGTCCTTACTTAAGTACTGTGCTCTGCTTAACTGTGCATCATTTGCATCTAGCTCAACCTCCAGCTACTCCAGTTTGGCTCAGTTTACCTGTCTCTGCTAAAACTCCTGCTCTGCAAGTATTCATCTAAACTCTGTGGCTCTCCAGCATGCTAATTATGCTTCATTATGGATATCTCAAGTTGCTGGTTTTCACACAGTTTATTCACTAGCACGTAAACTCTCTTACTGTGATCTGCTGGGTTGTATTTCTGTGCAGTGCGTATTCAGGACTGTCCGGGACTGGTGTTTTCTAGCCACAATACACTGCCTTATTTTGCATGACTTCGTGCTTTAAGGGACTGCATCATTATTTGCTTGCACAGTGTAAATTGCACTCTAATATACTTCCATTATTTACCTGCGCTGTTATTCATGCTTTAACACTAGAACTACTGCACTTGTGACACCTACATAGAAATACATAGTGCCAAGTAGTCAAAATGACTACCTCAGTAGTTCTAGTGTTAAGGAACTGCTTAATTATTTACTTGCACCACATGTGTTATGCTCCAAGAGACTGTTCATTGTTTACCAGCACTAGTGTGAACATAGTCCAAGAAACTATTCATTATTTTCCCGCATTAGTGTGAACTTAGTCCGGAGACTGTTTCCTGTTATAGACCTTATCAAGTTTGTATCTTGCCCATCTTGTTTGCCTACTATACACTTGAACTTTAAACCCTGTCTCAGTCTCGCCTTGCTCCACGCCATCAATTGCTTCAAGTTATCCGCATAAAGCTTTATATCAGGCCTCTGTACTCTGATTAATATAGATATCTAAATATCTCACCATCCACTATAGCTTTGAGCATGAGACTACCTTCATTTTATAGACAATGCAAATTCTTTCTATGTCACTGCATTGTTACTGTTTTACTCCTGAAAATCTCAATTAAAATTATTTTAGTCGTATATTTTAAATCCACCTTAGATTTTCAACACTGCCTGAATCATTCTGGGCATTCTCTTAATCAGATTCAAAAAAGGAGGATATCTGCCGCGACACTACTATAAATATGAGAAATGTAAATCAATGAGTGGCACTAGAGAAAAGAGGATCAAACTGTATTGTGTATATATGTAATGCAGAAACTTCCCTGTGCTAAATATGAAAATCAGAGGTCTTAGTCTCGATAGTGGCCACTAAGGATCAAGCCTGGCACCCACTTCAAGGATCCTCCACTGCCAGGTCCTGACACTATGCCCTAGTGAGATTGTGAAATGTGTATAGGCTTATATGTCCGGGATGTAATTAAAAACAGGAATCAGGTGTGTGTTAGGACCTCACAATCCATGGACATATAAGCCTATACACATTTCACAATCTCACTAGGGCATAGTGTCAGGACCTGGCAGTGGAGGCTCCTTGAAGTGGGTGCCAGGCTTGATCCTTAGTGGCCACTATCGAGAGTAAGACCTCTGATTTTCATATTTAGCACAGGGCAGTTTCTGCATTACATATATACACAATACAGTTTGATCCTCTTTTCTCTAGTGCCACTCATTGATTTACATTTCTCATATTTATGGTATTGTCGCGGCAGATATCCTCCTTTTTTGTAAGTATTATTATTTTCTGCCAGCACCTACGTGTATGGTGATGCCAGTCTTATACTTATTCACATATTGTCTGTTTTGACTGAGCTCCCATTATATATTATATATAATTTTCCCTTTTCTCCTTTCCTTAGTCTGGTAGCCACACTTGGATACCATTGTGAGGTCCTAACACACACCTGATTCCTGTTTTTAATTACATCCAATGACATATAAGCCTATACACATTTCACAATCTCACTAGGGAAAGTCAGGACCTGCAGGAGGCTCTTACGTGGTGCCAGGCTTGATCCTTAGGCACTATCGAGAGTAAGACTCTGATTTCATGTTTAGCACAGGCATTTCTGCATTACATATATACACATACAGTTTGATCCTCTTCTCTATGCCACTCATTGATTACATTTCCATATTTATAGTATTGCGGGCAGATTCCTCCTTTTGATAAGTATTATTATTTCTGCCAGCACCTACGTTTGGTGATCCAGTCTTATACTCTATCACATATTGTGTTTGACTAGCTCCCATTATATATTATATAATTTCCCATTATCTACTTCCTTAGTCTGGTAAGCAACTTGGAACATTGTGAGTCCTAACCACACCTGATCTGTTTTTAATTACATCCATGACTTTATAACTTATACACATTTACAATCTCATAGCATAGTGTCAGACTGGCAGTGAGCTCCTTAATGGGTGCAAGGCTGATCCTTATGCCACTATCGAGACTAAGACATCTGATTTTCATATTTAGCACAGCACAATGTTCAATCGAGTTGATGTCTGGGGAGTTTGATGGCTAATCCAGCGCCTCTACTTCATTCTCATTAAATTATTTCTTCATTAATATTGACATATGCTTTGGGTTGAACACTATTCCATCCTTTTCATACCCATAGTACTTGAGTGTACAAAGTAACTTGTCTTGCAGGAAACGCAAATATAGCTTACTATTAAGACCACATCAATCTTGATCAAGTAACCAAACCAATATGAAACTTCTCCGTTTAATTAGGCTTCCTCAACCAAACAAATTTCTTAATCCATTAGTCCCTTCTACTCTTGTTCTTTTCAGACCCATTTGCACCCATTTATCAGAGCCTAGTCTATTGACATTCATCCTATCGCTACTAATCACCCATTTTCCAGTCTACTACTGTCCACTTTTTTCATACTTTTTTGCAAACTCGTGCCTACACTTTTTATGAAGATATTGAAGTTGAGGTTCTTAACCGAAAAAAGGTTGTATAGTGTATAGTGCATCTGTGATCTCACTATTACATAACATACAAGCCACAACCACTGTCATGTTTGTCACGCTAGATCTGATAGACTTTGTGATAAGTCAACTTGTTGGTTCTAATATTTTGACTGTCCATCAACCTCTTGGCTTTTCAATGGATGTTCTTCATCTCATATTTTTCCAATTGTCACAGCACTCACATGATGTACTTTGGAAATTTTCCTGGATGTGAGACCACTTTTGATTAGATGGATGATGCTGTTTCCTTTTTCTTGGGAAATTTTCTTCATTGCTGAAACTTGATTCAACTGTTGACCTTTCCCTTGGAAATAAATTTAATAACACACTGACTTATTAGGGAATGTGAGAAAAGGTTGTAATTTGTAGTATAAAGGGAAAAAAAAGATGTGTCAAGCACCAGAAGCAAAACTGTTACAATGCGGTGACATGAGAAGAATCTGGATAACTAATCATATGCAAAATAGTTTCAAGTTAAGTACGAGATAGCCAAAATGATTGTCTATAAAATGAAGGTACTTTCATGCTCAAAGCTGTAGTGGATGGTGAGATGTATAGCTTGAAAGTCAAAAGTTCAAAATATTTTTACCCTTTTGCTTGTCAGTGTATGACAAAATAGACATACATCATACTAATAAAAATCGTATATTTTTAATTTTTTACGGAAAACGCAGCAAAAGTCTAGTAACTCCTAATAATGTTTATTAAAGCTATGACAATATTTGCAATATTATTTATGCTGCAGAAAAGCTATGTCAGCACCTGAAATATAATATAATTTCCTTTATTGAAATAGATTAATACATAGTACACTGGTCCATGTTGGTTTTTCTCATGCGTTTTGAGAATACACTACTTATAGACATAGAATTACATTCTATAACTAAACAATGAATGCTTAAAATGCATGAGAAAACCAACATGGACCAGTGTACTATGTATTAATCTATTTCAATAAAGAAGGAATTATTATATTGAAATGTGCATGTAGATTTTTCTTACTATTACGTCCATAAGCTTGGATTCAGCACTAAAACTGGTTAAGTTGCCAATGGAAACTATAATGAGAATTTGAAACATTTATAACGGTGCGCAATCTACGTACATTTATGTGCCTTTTGAAAATTACACCTAAATTTCACTTCTAGCAATGTTAGACTTCAATTATTTAATATGCAGTATGTTTGATCTAATGTCTGCCAATTTACAGTTTCAGTTAGATAGATGAAATATTCAGGTTAATATCTCAATAAATAAAAATTTGCTGTATATTCATAAAAAATTGTCTTCAAAGGAAGACCATTTTAGAAATGCTCACTAGCGAAGGGTAAGTTCGAGACCGGGGTTGCTCTGATAAAACAAGCAAAGAGTCCTCATTATACTTACCGGGTCCACATTATACATTGCAGCTGTGCGGCTGCGCTGCGTCACTTCTGGGCTTCCAGGGAATAGTCATGTGACTGGCTCCAACAGCCAATGACATACGCCCAGAAGATATAGGCTGACCCGGAAGTGACGCAGTGTGCGTCAGACTAGGAAGAGAGAACACGCACCTGTTAAGTATATCAGGTGTATTAACTCTTTCTTTGTTTCAACAGAGCAACCCCGAACATGAACACGGGGAAAAACAAGCGATTCGCCCATCTCTATTGCTCACGATTATTATTTTTTCTTTTTTAAACAAAATAACAGGTTACAATACAAATGTACATTTTAAAGGGAAAATCAGCATATAGAAATAATCTCCTTGAAAAAATGCCTCTCTTCCCGTCACATTATATAAAATAGAAATAGTAGCCTATTTTATATAAATTGTATAATGGTCATGACTAGAAAGAATTTCTATATTCATGATGTGTCAAAAGCTTATTTCGTAGGCTAGAGTTTTTAATTGTGCTCTGACTCGTATATCAGCTTCTCTTTGAACTTGGACGACATTTTGATGCAAGTTATGCAAATAATTAAGTGCACACACAATTTTTTTCAGTTAATGTGTGTTCTGCATGTAGCAATTATTTCAGCCAGTGCAAAGACGCATTATATTGAGGAGACTTGTATCTGTCAATGTCAAATGGGATTTAAATAATATTCCATTGTCAGCTTTCTTTGCCCTGATACAGCCCCAAAAAAATCAGTCGTAAAAGAACCTTCTCAGCTTCTTTAAAGATCCTTTTATGAATCTGCAGAGAAAAGGCAAATATAGACTCAGCAATACTCATTTCTATGTTAATCACCATTCTTTTCCAGCCAAAAAAGCAGTTCCACTCACCCAATTAAACATCAACCTAAACTTGGCTAAAATAGAAAATGAGCTGTTCTGTCAAAGAACTAGCCAGAAAGCTCTGTGTTGTCACACACATGACTGGATGCCTAGGTAAAGAGAGATCGAGAGAAACTTTATTTAAGTAACACTACATCCAGTACTTTATGAAGAATGGTGATGATGATCAGTATTGAACTGTGGTGCCAAGAGCCAACCGTAATATTAATCATAAGGGTGCCTATTATTATTTATTCTACTTCATTATATAGCACCATTAATTGCCACATGGCTGTACAGACATCATATTATCACCATTGGGACTCAAAATATAAATGCAATAATTTTTATATCTTTGGAGTGTTGGAGGAAACTGGACAACCCCTAGAAAACCTACTAACTACTTGCAGATGTTGACCTTGGTGAAATTTGAATGCATGATCCAATGGTGCCAAGCCATATAAAGTTCAACTACAAGTAAAAATGACCAAACCCTGGTGCACAAATGTACTTATTCATGCTGCTGTCCATCTATGTGTGTGTATATATGTATATATATATATATATATATCTATATAGATATAGATATATATATATGTATATAGATAGATAGATAGATCTACTATAGATAGATCTACTATATAATTGCCTAATCGTGTCTGTCTGTCCACAAAATTGTGCGCCAGCTCTGATTGGTTGGAATCAGCACACTTGGCGCGTGTTTTAAGATACGCTTCGCTGATTGGTCGCCGCTCTCAGCGGTGACCAATCAGCGGCGTGGGATTCAAAATCCCTGCCAAGCCGCGCTCTGCTTCGTTGATTGGTCGCTGCCAGCCACGGCGACCAATCAGCGCACTTGGCTCGTGTTTTAAAACACGGTTCGCTGATTGTTGGTCACGGCCGGCGGCGACCAATTAACGAAGCGGTGCGGCTTGGCAGGAAATATGAATATGAATACCGCACCGCTGATTGGTCGCTGCTCTCAGTGGCGACCAATCAGTGGTATGGGATTCAAAACCCTTGCCAAGCTATGCTCTACTTTGCTGATTGGTCGCACCCAACCGCTGCGATCAATCAGCGAAGCGTGTTTTAAAACATGCACCAAGTGCGCTGATTGATCGCTGCGGCCAGCGGATTCATATTTCCCACCAAGCCGCGTCGCGCCGCTTCGCTGATTGGTCGCTGCCGGCCGCAACGACCAATCAGCGAAGCATGTTTTAAAACACATGCCAAGTGCGTTGATTGGTCGCTGCGACAGCTTGACGTGCAATTTGAAATGCCGCTCATAGTGTGACACACTTCACTCATGTTTAAAAGGCTGCCGCTCATAGTGTGATGCACTTCACTGCTGTTTACAAGGCTGTCAGTCATAGTGTGATGCACTTCACTCCTGTTTACAAGGTTGTCAGTCGTAGTGTGACGCACTTCACTCCTGTTTACAAGGCTGTCAGTTATAGTGTGACGAACTTCACTCCTGTTTACAAGGCTCTCAGTCATAGTGTGAAACACATCACTCCTGTTTACAAGGCGGTCAGTCATAGTGTGACGCACTTCACTCCTGTTTACAAGGTCTGCCACTCATAGTGTGATGCACATCACTCCTGTTTACAAGGTCTGTCAGTCATAGTGTGCTGTTCTTTAGTCACATTTACTTCACACGTTGTGTCAGTGACAGTCTGAACTACTTCAGTCACATTTATTCAATGGGTTTAATTGGTTGTAAGCACAAATACGCCGATGATGATGACAGAACATCTGCAGAAGCAACAAGATGACAACAACGTCGACACCAAGAGACACCACAAGAAACTACCGTGAGACAAGCCCAGGATGCGGAATTTCACAGATGTCGTCGGCAAGAGGAGACACCACAACAAACTGCTGCCAGACAAGCCCAAGATGCCGAATCTCATAGACCGTGTCGGCTGAAAGAATCTCCAGAAGACAGGGCAAACAGTCAACAACATGTTCGCGCCATTCATATAACACGAATGCTCTACCAACTAAGGCAAGCCCAGGAGAATATTCAACAACTTGCATGTTACGTCACAAATGATGAAACGACAATTATTTAAGACTAGCTGTGAGCCCGATTCTAAAGAATCGGGTAGTCTAGAATCTATATATAGTTTATTTAGTAATAGTTAGGGGAGTGCGGTGAAATTAATTGTGTGTATACAGGCGGCTCAGTGGGTAGCAGAGTATACGGTGGCTCAGTGGGTAGCAGTGAGTGCGGCGGCTCAGTGGTCAGCAGTGAGTGCGGCGGCTCAGTGGTCAGCAGTGAGTGCGGCGGCTCAGTGGTCAGCAGTGAGTGCGGTGGCTCAGTGGTCAGCAGTGAGTGCGGCGGCTCAGTGGTCAGCAGTGAGTGCGGCGGCTCAGTGGTCAGCAGTGAGTGCGGCGGCTCTATGGTCAGCAGTGAGTGCGGCGGCTCAGTGGTCAGCAGTGAGTGCGGCGGCTGAGTGGTCAGCAGTGAGTGCGGCGGCTGAGTGGTCAGCAGTGAGTGCGGCGGCTCTGTGGTCAGCAGTGAGTGCGGCGGCTCAGTGGTCAGCAGTGAGTGCGGCGGCTCAGTGGTCAGCAGTGAGTGCGGCGGCTCTGTGGTCAGCAGTGAGTGCGGCGGCTCAGTGGTCAGCAGTGAGTGCGGCGGCTCAGTGGTCAGCAGTGAGTGTGGTGGCTCAGTGGTCAGCAGTGAGTGCGGCGGCTCAGTGGTCAGCAGTGAGTGCGGCGGCTCAGTGGTCAGCAGTGAGTGCGGCGGCTCTATGGTCAGCAGTGAGTGCGGCGGCTCAGTGGTCAGCAGTGAGTGCGGCGGCTCAGTGGTCAGCAGTGAGTGCGGCGGCTGAGTGGTCAGCAGTGAGTGCGGCGGCTCTGTGGTCAGCAGTGAGTGCGGCGGCTCAGTGGTCAGCAGTGAGTGCGGCGGCTCAGTGGTCAGCAGTGAGTGCGGCGGCTCTGTGGTCAGCAGTGAGTGCGGCGGCTCTGTGGTCAGCAGTGAGTGTGGCGGCTCTGTGGTCAGCAGAGGACGGCGGCTCTGTGGTGAGCAGAGGACGGCGGCTCTGTGGTGAGCAGAGGACGGCGGCTCTGTGGTGAGCAGAGGACGGGGGCTCTGTGGTGAGCAGAGGACGGCGGCTCTGTGGTGAGCAGAGGACGGCGGCTCTGTGGTGAGCAGAGGACGGGGGCTCTGTGGTGAGCAGAGGACGGCGGCTCTGTGGTGAGCAGAGGACGGCGGCTCTGTGGTGAGCAGAGGACGGCGGCTTTGTGGTGAGCAGAGGATGGCGGCTCTGTGGTGAGCAGAGGACGGCGGCTCTGTGGTGAGCAGAGGACGGCGGCTCTGTGGTGAGCAGAGGACGGCGGCTCTGTGGTGAGCAGAGGACGGCGGCTCTGTGGTGAGCAGAGGACGGCGGCTCTGTGGTCAGCAGAGGACGGCGGCTCTGTGGTCAGCAGAGGACGGCGGCTCTGTGGTCAGCAGAGGACGGCGGCTCTGTGGTCAGCAGAGGACGGCGGCTCTGTGGTCAGCGCAGGACGGGGGCTCTGTGGTCAGCGCAGGACGGGGGCTCTGTGGTCAGCGCAGGACGGGGGCTCTGTGGTCAGCGCAGGACGGGGGCTCTGTGGTCAGCGCAGGACGGGGGCTCTGTGGTCAGCGCAGGACAGGGGCTCTGTGGTCAGCAGAGGACGGGGGCTCTGTGGTCAGCGCAGGACGGGGGCTCTGTGGTCAGCGCAGGATGGGGGCTCTGTGGTCAGCGCAGGACGGGGCTCTGTGGTCAGCGCAGGACGGGGGCTCTGTGGTCAGCGCAGGACGGGGGCTCTGTGGTTAGCAGTGAGTGCGGTGGGTGAGTGGTTAGCAGTGAGAGGGGTGGCTCAGTGGGTAGCAGTGAGTGGGGTGAGTCAGTGGGTAGCAGTGAGTGCGGCGGCTCAGTGGTCAGCAGTGAGTGGGGCGGCTCAGTGGTCAGCAGTGAGTGCGGCGGCTCAGTGGTCAGCAGTGAGTGCGGCGGCTCAGTGGTCAGCAGTGAGTGCGGCGGCTCAGTGGTCAGCAGTGAGTGCGGCGGCTCAGTGGTCAGCAGTGAGTGCGGCGGCTCAGTGGTCAGCAGTGAGTGCGGCGGCTCTGTGGTCAGCGCAGGACGGGGGCTCTGTGGTCAGCGCAGGACGGGGGCTGTGTGGTCAGCGCAGGACGGGGGCTCTGTGGTCAGCGCAGGACGGGGGCTCTGTGGTCAGCAGAGGACGGGGGCTCTGTGGTCAGCGCAGGATGGGGGCTCTGTGGTCATCGCAGGACGGGGGCTCTGTGGTCAGCGCAGGACGGGGGCTGTGTGGTCAGCGCAGGACGGGGGCTCTGTGGTCAGCGCAGGACGGGGTCTCTGTGGTCAGCGCAGGACGGGGGCTCTGTGGTCAGCGCAGGACGGGGGCTCTGTGGTCAGCGCAGGACGGGGCTCTGTGGTCAGCGCAGGACGGGGGCTCTGTGGTCAGCGCAGGACAGGGGCTCTGTGGTCAGCGCAGGACGGGGGCTCTGTGGTCAGCGCAGGACGGGGGCTCTGTGGTCAGCGCTGAGTTCGGTGGGTGAGTGGTTAGCAGTGAGTGGGGTGGCTCAGTGGGTAGCAGTGAGTGGGGCGGGTCAGTGGGTAGCAGTGAGTGCGGCGGCTCAGTGGTCAGCAGTGAGTGCGGCGGCTCAGTGGTCAGCAGTGAGTGGGGCGGCGCAGTGGTCAGCAGTGAGTGGGGCGGCGCAGTGGTCAGCAGTGAGTGCAGCGGCGCAGTGGTCAGCAGTGAGTGCGGCGGCTCAGTGGTCAGCAGTGAGTGCGGCGGCGCAGTGGTCAGCAGTGAGTGCGGCGGCTCAGTGGTCAGCAGTGAGTGCGGCGGCTCAGTGGTCAGCAGTGAGTGCGGTGGTTCTGTGGTCAGCAGTGAGTGCGGCGGCTCTGTGGTCAGCGCAGGACGGCGGGTCTGTGGTCAGCACAGGACGGCGGCTCGGTGGTCGGCGCAGGACGGGGGCTCTGTGGTCGGCGCAGGACGGGGGCTCTGTGGTCAGCGCAGGACGGGGGCTCTGTGGTCAGTGCAGGACGGGGGCTCTGTGGTCAGCGCAGGACGGCGGCTCTGTGCAGGACGGCGGCTCTGTGGTCAGCGCAGGACGGGGGCTCTGTGGTCAGCGCAGGACGGGGGCTCTGTGGTCAGCGCAGGACGGGGGCTCTGTGGTCAGCGCAGGATGGGGACTATGTGGTCAGCGCAGGCTAGGTGGGCGGAGCCACGGCGGGAGTGACGCGAGGTGGGCGGAGCCACGGCGGGAGTGACGCGAGGTGGGCGGAGCCACGGCGGGAGTGACGCGAGGTGGGCGGAGCCACGGCGGGAGTGACGCGAGCTGGGCGGAGCCACGTCGGGAGTGCCGCGAGGTGGGCGGAGCCACGTCGGGGAGGTGGGCGGAGCCACGCCGGGAGCCGTGTAGCGGGATGGCGGCGGGGTAAGTATACTGGAGTGTGTGTGTGTGTGGGTGTGTGTTTGTGTGGGTGTGTGAGTGTGTATGTGTGATGTGGTTGGGATGGTGTGTGTGTGTTTGGGAGGACTGTAGTGAGAGGCTGTGTGTGTTTGATGAGAGTAGTGAGGGGGGCGAGCGGAACGTTGAAACGCCGGTGCCTGTAGCTGCACGGAAAGTTCCGCGCAGCTACCCCGCACTGTGACGTCAGCAGCATGGTCGGAGGCCGTCACGGACGTAACCCTTCGGGTTCTCCGGAAGTGGCCTTCGGCTTTTATATAATAGATTACTGTGGGAATATGAATGTAGTTTGCTCTACATGCAACTCTCTAAATTTTATTGATGAAAAACCATCTGACAATAAGTTTACTCAATGCTGCCAAAAAGGGCCTGCTACCGAGACTTCACTACTCAGATCTGTTTGAGCAATTGATGAAAGGAATGCATCAACACAGTAGAAATGTTATGGACAATATCAGAAGCATCAACAGTTCGCATGCGTTTGCTTCATTTGGTGCCAACATTGAACGTCCCCTGGATTCGGACCGTATTGTTTTAAAATTCATGGCCAGATCTACCACCGCACTGGAACACTTTTCCCAGAAATAGGACAACCACCAAAATTTGCACAATTATACATCCTTGATGCAAACGAGGCTACAGAACAAAGGATGATTCTGAAAGAAAACGAAAAGTGTAATGCTGAATTGATGAATCTCATTGCCGTACATTTACAACAAATCAGCCCATTTGCTGCCGCATATCGCATGCTAAAAGACGTTGAAGCTGTAGAGAAACAGAGGGCTATACAAAATGGGACTGAAATGCCTTCTATTTTCATGGTAATTTATACAATAACGTACACAAGATCCCCGACGTTATAACAAACCACGTGTAAGTGAGGTTGCAGTTGTTTTTCAAAATGATGATGGAGAGCCTCCTTTTCAAAGGGATATGTTAGTCCATCTTAAGCCAGACCTTAACAACCCTGTGCTTCCTAAGATACAGCGAATTAGCATTTTGCACAGCAACCTTGATGCTCTTCTGTATCCACTATTCTTTCCAAGAGGTGATCAAGAGTGGCATGAAGACTTATACCAGCAAGGCACTTTAAGACAAATTACACATCTGCAGTACTACAGTTTTCTTTTGTCGGTACAAAATTACTTCAATCCTATTTTAAACGGTGGCAAATTGACACAACAGTCCTTAGTTGACGCATACGTTAAAATTGAAGCTAATCGCCCAAATTTTATACGAATGAACCAAAAACAACTTAAAGTTGAAGACTACTGCGTTCTTCAAGAACATTTGCAAAACCAATCCATTTAAAAGGGAATTCCCATTGGAAAAACAGTAATTCTACCATCGTTATTTGAAGTTAACCCCCGCAACATGCAACAGTGTTATCAAGATGCAATGGCAATAGTCACAAAGTATGGAAGACCTGATATTTTTGTGACAAGGACCTGTAATCCTAAATGGCCAGAAATCACTGAAAATCTAGAACCCTGGCAACAAGTGGAACACAGTCCGGACTTAGTTGCATGCGTATTTCGACTCAAACTCACCAGCCTCTTGAAAGATATCAAAAATGGTCTTTTAGGAACAGTTGTAGCACACGTCATTGAGTTTCAGAAACGAGGACTCCCATGTGCGCATATACTTATTATCTTACATGCGGATTCTAAGTTTCGCACAGAGGAAGAAATTGACAACATAGTGTGGGCTGAAATTCCTAACCAAGAAAAATATCCTGAATTGTATGATATTGCCATCTCTCATATGGTTCATGGTCCATGCGGTGAAGCAAATCCAAAAAGTCCATGCATGGAAAATGGCAAGTGTACTAAAGTCTTTCCAAAGGAGTTAAAACAGCACACTGTTAAAAACTTGGATGGCTACCCATCCTACCGGCGAGCGCACATTGATAACATTATTCACAAAACTTTTTTTATAAATAACTCATGGATAGTCCCATACAACATATACTTATCAAAACGCTACAACTGTCACATCAACGTAGAAATCTGTGCTTCAATAAAAAGTGTCAAATATCTTTTCAAGTACATCTACAAGGGCCATGACAATGCTAATGTTGAAATAAATACAACAAACAACAGTCAATCACGATGAATCATCAACTTTTCTTGACTCAAGATATGTGAGTGCTCCAGAAGCTGCTTGGAGGATATTTGCATTTCCAATGTATTCACAGTCCCATGCCATTATACGTTTAGCTATCCATTTACCTAATCAACAACAGCTTTATTTCCATGAAAATTTTCAAGTCGAAGATACCTCAAAAACTTTAAGCACGACGTCAACATTAATGGAATGGTTTTTGCTGAACCAATGTGACGACAACGCAAGGCAGTATTTGTATCGTGAGATTCCAGAGCATTACGTTTGGAATAAAACTTGGAAGTCAAGACAATGAGAAATGAGCAAAATAATTGGACACATGTATACTGTTAGTGTCAAGGTTCAAGAAAGATATTGCATTCGGCTGTTACTGCTGCATGTCAAAGTAGCTACAAGTTATGATTATTTGAAAACAGTTAACGGAGTATTGCACAATACATTTAAAGCTTCAGCTTTGGCTTTAAGACTTTTATTGGATGACACTGTTTGGACACTTACTTTAGAAGATGCAGTTACCCTACATATGCCTAAGCAACTTCGCTAATTGTTTGCCTACAAGTGTGTTTGGACCACCTACAAATCAACTTTGGACAAATTTTAAAGAACATCTAATCAAGGATTACTGCTTACGTCTTCACAACAAAAGTGGAGATTGTAAAAATTGCCAATCTTATGCCATGCGAGATGTCCAAAATGTCTTACTACTGCATGGAAAAACATTTTCACTTTACTTTGCAACAGCCTGCAACTCAAGTTCCACAACTTCCAGAGTATGATGAAGCTTCCGAATTATTGTTGGCAACACAGAAAATAAACTCCTTAAATGAACAACAACATATTGCATATGACACTATTGTGAGTGCCATAGAAAATCAAGCAGATGCAAGGACAAAATGTTTCTTTATTGACGGTCCAGGAGGGAGCAGTAAAACATACCTATATGAAGTTTTAATGTATCACGTGAGAGGGTTGGGAAAAGTCGTATTGGCATCAGCTACAACAGGTATTGCAGCAAATCTTTTACGAGGAGATTGCACTATGCATTCACTCTTTGGGATACCAGTTTCTGTCAACGAAATGTCCATTTCCAGAATAAAACAAGACACATTTGCTGGAAAACAGTTAAACAACGCACATCTTTTGATACTTGATGACTGCACCATGGCACCCAAATATGCTTTGAGTTTAATTGACAGACTTCTGCATGAAGTAATAACTACAAATGTTGCTAAAAAGAATGAAATTCTGTTTGGAGGTAAAGTTTTTGTCATTGGTGGAGATTTTAGGCAATGCCTTCCAGTCATACCAAATGGAACAAGAACAGATGTTATTGAGTCCAGTATGTGTAAATTTATAGATATGTTATATAGTAAGGTGATCACACGTTAAGTATAAAAGGGGAGATGTGTATCATCCAAATTGTTAAATTTGGTGATATTAACCCAGATGTAATGCTCCAGTATCATATATGCTGAGAAACCTAATTTATACTTTAACAGAGCTGGGATTTTGTGAACAGCTAAAGAGATGGGTGGGACGGCTGTTCATCTCAAGGTATGGTCTATACACATAGATAGATAGATGCATAGATAAAACATGCATCGAGAGATGATAAATAAATATAGCATACATAGACGATAGACACATAGGTAGATGATAGATAGATATTGTGTATTCATTGCATTATTCTTAAATCTTCATAAATAAACTACATACATATTCTAGAATAATCGATGCATTAGAATCGGGCCACCATCTAGTATATACATAATTCCATTGCTGGAATTACCTCTCCTTCCTTCCCAGCAAGCCATGGGGGCCATCTGGTGTGCTATGTATCCTGCTGCAGCCTGTGTAACGGAGACCATAAGAGGTACAGTTTATGTAACTGAGACCCTAAGGGGTACGAGAGAAGTTTTTAATGTAGACAGAGACCCATCAGATTTAAGGTCACCTTGCAGCGGTTGATGGGTAGGCATCTATTGGCCAGTACTTGCGCTAAGAACCTTAATTTAAAACAAGTAATCAAAAAAAAAATCCTCCTGAGTTTTTTTGAATAAACTTTTTAGCTTTTATTTTTTCTCAAAATAATGACATCTACTAACATCACTTAAAAATATCTTGTTTGCATGGTATTGGTACTGACAGTGTGCTGCTACAATTTTTTATCCATATAAACCAATTCTGTAGATTTGCACCTGTGCTGAAAAGCTCAAGGGCCGTCCTGCATTTTTTTCTTCTACATACCGTATATACTCGTGTATAAGCCGACCCGTGTATAAGCCGACCCCCCTACTTTTGCCCCCAAAAACTGGGAAAACTTATTGACTCGCGTATAAGCCGAGGGTGGACTCCAGCACAGGTATACAACCCCCAGCAGTGAGGTATACAGCAGCCTCCCCAGTGGTAGTATACAGCAGCAGCCCCAGTGGTAGTATACAGCAGCCCCAGAGGTATATACAGCCCCATATGCAGCCCCAGATGTATATGCAGCCCCAGAGGTATATGCAGCCCCATATGCAGCCCCAGAGGTATATGCAGCCCCATATGCAGCCCCAGAGGTATATGCAGCCCCATATGCAGCCCCAGAGGTATATGCAGCCCCATATGCAGCCCCAGAGGTATATGCAGCCCCATATGCAGCCCCATAGGTATATGCAGCCCCAGAGGTATATGCAGCCCCATATGCAGCCCCAGAGGTATATGCAGTCCCATATGCAGCCCCAGAGGTATATGCAGCCCCATATGCAGCCCCATAGGTATATGCAGCCCCAGAGGTATATGCAGCCCCATATGCAGCCCCAGAGGTATATGCAGCCCCATATGCAGCCCCAGAGGTATATACAGCAGCAGCCACAGCCCCAGGGCTGTATACAGCAGCAGCAGCCCCAGGGCTGTATACAGCAGCAGCCCCAGGGCTGTATACAGCCGCAGCCCCAGGGCTGTATACAGCCGCAGCCCCAGGGCTGTATACAGCCGCAGCCCCAGGGCTTTATACAGCAGCAGCCCCAGCCCCAGGGCTGTATACAGCAGCAGCAGCCCCAGCCCCAGGGCTGTATACAGCAGCAGCCCCAGGGCTTTATACAGCAGCAGCCCCAGCCCCAGGGCTGTATACAGCAGCAGCAGCCCCAGCCCCAGGGCTGTATACAGCAGCAGCCCCAGGGCTGTATACAGCAGCAGCCCCAGGGCTGTATACAGCCGCAGCCCCAGGGCTGTATACAGCCGCAGCCCCAGGGCTTTATACAGCAGCAGCCCCAGGGCTGTATACAGCCGCAGCCCCAGGGCTGTATACAGCCGCAGCCCCGGAGGTATACAGGCCCCCCATCAAGTTCCAGGGCCCCCCCCCCCACTTGCGCGCCAGCCTGTAAGGTAAATTCATACTTACCGGTGTCCAGTCGCGCCGCCCGCAGCTGCCGACATGACGATTCCGGGCTCCATTCAGCGTCTTCCCGCGGCTTCCTGTAGTCGCGGGCAATGACGTCATTGCCCGCGACTACAGGAAATGCGGAAGACGCTGAATGGAGCCCGGAATCGTCATGTCGGCAGCTGCGGGCGGCGCGACTGGACACCGGTAAGTATGAATTTACCTTACAGGCTGGCGCGCAAGTGGGGGGGGGCCCTGGAACTTGATGGGGGGCCTGTATACCTCCGGGGCTGCGGCTGTATTTTTTTTTTTTTTTCCTATTACCGTATATACTCGCGTATAAGCCGAGGGGGGACTTTTCAGCCCAAATTTTGGGCTGAAAAACTCGGCTTATACGCGAGTATATACGGTATATATATATATATATATATATATATATATATATATATATTTTTTTTTTTTTTTTTTATATATACAGTACAGACCAAAAGTTTGGACACACCTTCTCATTCAAAGAGTTTTCTGTATTTTCATGACTATGAAAATTGTAGATTCGCACTGAAGGCATCAAAACTATGAATTAACACATGTGGAATTATATACTTAACAAAAAAGTGAAACAACTGATAATATGTCTTATATTCTAGGTTTCTTCAAAGTAGCCACCTTTTGCTTTGATTACTGCTTTGCACACTCTTGGCATTCTCTTGATGAGCTTCAAGAGGTAGTCACTGGAAATGGTCTTCCAACAGTCTTGATGGAGTTCCCAGAGATGCTTAGCACTTGTTGGTCTTTACTCTGCATTCCAGCTCACCTCAAACCATCTCGATTGGGTTCAGGTCTGGTGACTGTGGAGGCCAGGTCATCTGGCATCACAAGGTTATTCGGACGAAGTACCTTTATGTCCACGCTGCTGTCAGACCGGTATACCAATGACACTGGACGTCTAGGTATTGGAGATATAGATTTATTTCCTTATTTCCAACGCGTTTCGGAGCCACGTGCCGAGCTCCTTCCTCATCCTGTGGAAGTGCTACACAACCACATCAGGTGAGCAATACCAATATTCACATCATACATCTGTCTAAAAAAGATAAGACCCTATTTGCGTATTATCAACCCTTTAGGTCATATGGCATAGCACCCCATCACCATCATACCTCCTCCTCCATGCTTCACAGTGGGAACCAGGCATGTAGAGTCCATTCGTTCACCTTTTCTGCGTTGTACAAAGATACGGTGGTTGGAACCAAAGATCTCAAATTTGGACTCATCAGACCAAAGCACAGATTTCCACTGGTCTAATGTCTATTCCTTGTATTCTTTAGCCCAAACAAGTCTCTTTTGCTTGTTGCCTGTCCTTAGCAGTGGTTTCCCAGCAGCTATTTTTCCATGAAGGCCTGCTGCACAAAGTCTCCTCTTAACAGTTGTTGTAGAGATGTGTCTGCTGCTGGAACTCTGTGTGGCATTGACCTGGTCTCTACTCTGAGCTGCTGTTAACCTGCGATTTCTGAGGCTGGTGATGAGGATGAACTTATCCTCCGCAGCAGTATTGACTCTTGGTCTTCCTTTCCTGGGGCAGTTCTCATGTGAGACAGTTTTTTTTGTAGCACTTGATGGTTTTTGCAACTGCACTTGGGGACACTTTCAAAGTTTTCTGACTGACCTTCAGTTCATAAAGTAATGATGGCCACTCGTTTTTCTTTACTTAGCTGCTTTTCTTTCCATAATACAAATTCTAACAGTCTATTAAGTAGGACTATCAGCTGTGTACCCAACAGACTTCTGCACAGCACATCTGATAGTCCCAACCCCATTTATAAGGCAAGAAATCCCACTTATTTAACCTGACAGGGCATACCTGTGAAGTGAAAACCATTTCCGTTGACTACCTCTTGAAGCTCATCAAGAGAATGCCAAGAGTGTGCAAAGCAGTAATCAAAGCAAAAGGTGGCTACTTTGAAGACACCTAGAATATAAGACAAATTTTCAGTTGTTTCACACTTTTTTTGTTAAGTATATTATTCCACATGTGTGTATTCATAGTTTTGATGCCTTCAGTGTGAATCTCCAATTTTCATAGTCATGAAAAAACAGAAAACTCTTTGAATGAGAAGGCGTATCCAAACTTTTGGTCTGTACTGTATATCCATTGGTCACAAAATAAAGGGAAGACTTAAACAACCCAAAGTTACTCCAAGTCAATCACACTTCACTGAAATCAACCTGTCCAGTTATGAAGCTGCACTGATTGTGAATCAATTTCTCCTGCTGTTGTGCAAATAGAACAGACAATATGTAGAAATGATAGACAAGCAGCAAGAGACCCCCTATAACGAAGGGGTTCTGCAGGTGGTGACCATAGACCATTTCTCTGTTTTTAGCCTTTCTGGCTGTTGTTTTTGTTTTCATTACTTTTGCCTTTTGACATTTCTCTCACCTCTGGAGATACCATGTGGTGGTGTCTACAAGCTACAGAAGTTGCTCAAGTAGCACAGCTCATCCAGGATGGCACATCAATGTGAGCTGTGGTAAGAAGGTTAGCTGTGTCTGTCAGCCCAGTGTCCAGATCATGGAGCAGATCCCATGAGATAAGACAGTACATCAGGAGATGTGAAGGAGGGCATAGGAGGATAAGAACCCAGCAGAAGGACCACTACCTCCTCCTATATTCAAGGAGGAACAGTGCTCAGAAGGAACTCAAAAGTATGAAACTATGAAGAATAGAGAAATGGTCTGTGGTCCCCACCTGCAGAACCACTGTTTTATCGGGGTTGTTTACCTAATTTCCTACCATTTATACTGCTGTCTGTGCCATTTGCACAACAGCAGGAAAAATCATTCACAATCAGTGTTGCTTCATACTAGAACAGATTGATTTTACTGAAGTGTAATTGACTTGGAATTACATTGTATTGTGTGTTCCTTTTATTTTTTTGAGAAGTGTATATTTATGTTCACCTCACTGTTCCTGCTGCACCATGCCCAATGTCCTGTTCTCTGTGCCTCAGTTGTATTTCATCTCCACCCTGGAGTTCAACCTCATCCAGGTTTCTTATCGTGAATGGAACCCAAGGCAGACACAGTAAACATCTCAATCTGCTAAATGACAGAAGCCCTGGTCTAGAGTGAACATTTATTCAGTGATGGGACTGAGACACAATGATACTGCACAATACCAGGCAATAGGCATGGAGCAACACAGGTGACCAGAAAGGTCAGCAGTGTAGTTAGCATGTTTTTCTTTTGATTTTAACCTTTACATCCTGTGATGAGACTTCTTGCGAGTTGGCACCAAAGCATGCATGATGAAGTCAAGGGATGTGACTTTTCAGAAACACAGAGGACTGAACGGTGGAAAAGGAGCAGTAGGGGCAGTTGGAGAACTAAGCGCTTGAAAATTATTAAACAGAAATAAACACATACTCACCACTCACCTCTCACTGCTCCTGATGCTGCTGCTCTGTGTCTGCTGTCCAGTTGTCTGTGCCTTAGGTTCATCAAATTTCTAGCCCTGTGTTCTCTCTGGGTCACAAGTAGCCCCTGCAGCATGCATTGTGAACTCTGAGGCCTACTGATGACTGAAAACATCCATCAGGAAATCAACTCCCAACCTCAAATTGCCATTACCCCTACTTCTCCCCACACTTTCTCCGGCTCACTTTCCACTTTTGACCCAGTCACAGATGAAGAAGTCTCCAGGCTCCTCTCTTCCTCCCATCCAACCACATGCACTGCTGACCCCATCCCATCACACCTACTCCAGTCTCTCTCTCCAGTGGTCGCCAGTCACCTAACCAAAATCTTCAATCTCTCCCTCTCTTCTGGCATCTTCCCCTTCTCCTTCAAACATCTCTATCATTATTCCATTATTAAAGAAACCTTCTCTTGACCAATCCTGCATAAACAACTACAGACCCATCTCCAATCTCCCCTTCATCTCTAAACTCCTGGAGTACCTGGTCTACTCTCGCCTCACTCATTACCTCGCCATTCACTCTCTTCTATACCCATTACAGTCTGGTTTCCATCCCCTACATTCTACAGAAACTGCTCTCACCAAAGTGACTAACAACCTTCTGACAGCAAAACGTAATGGTGACCACTCTCTGCTTATTCTTCTTGACCTCTCTGCAGCCTTTGACGCTGTTGACAACCATCTCCTTCTCTCCATGCTGCACTCCATTGGCATCAAGGACACAGCTTTCTCTTGGCTCTCTACCTATCTTTCTGACCGCTCTTTCAGTTTATTATTTGCTGGCTCCACTTCCTCCCCTCTTCCTCTCACTGTTGGGGTCCCTTAGGGTTCAGTCCTTGGACCTCTTGTCTTCTCTCTCTCTACTCGGCCCTGATTGGACAGACCATCAGCAGATTTGACTTTCAGTACCATCTTCATGCTGATGACACACAACTATACACTTCCCCTGACCTTACTCCCGCTCTAATAAAGAACACCAATGACTGTCTAACAGCAGTTTCCAATATCATGTCTGCTCTCTATTTGAAACTCAACCTTTCCAAAACTGAACTTCTTCTGCTCCCGCCCTCCACTAACCTCCCTAAATATGACATCTCTCTCTCTCAGTGTGTGGCACCACAATAACGCCTAGTCAGCAGGCTCACTGTCTGGGTGTTATGTTTGACTCTGATCTTTCCTTCACCCCACATATACAATCTCTCGCCCGCTCTTGCCGCTTGCACCTGAAGAACATCTCTAGAATTCGCCCCTTTCTCACCTTGTAAACCACAAAAACCCTCACTGTGGCCCTGATTCACTCCCGCCTTTACTATTGCAATTCTCTTTTAGTTGGCCACCCCCGCACTAGGCTCTCCCCTATCCAGTCCATTTTTAATGCAGCAGCTAGGATCACCTATCTAGCTAACCGTTACTCAGACGCTTCTGCTCTATGCCAGTCAATACACTGGCTGCCTATACACTATAGGATCCATTTCAAACTGCTTGTTCTCAGCCACAAAGCCCTTCACAGTATAGCCCCCCCTACATCTCCTCCCTCATCTCTGTCTATCACCCCACCCATTCTCTTTGCTCTGGAAGTAACTTTAGACTCACTTCTGCATTAATCTGAACCTCCCACTCCCGGCTCCAAGACTTCTCCCGACCTGCACCAATTCTCTGGAATGCTCTACCCCAAGAATTTAGGTGTATTCACAACTTAGATAGTTTCAGGCGATCCCTAAAAACACATCTTTTTAGGGCGGCCTATCATGATCCCTACTCAAAGTCATTTAGACATATCAACTCCACCAGTCTCAAGTGATCACAAATAATGGGTGTGGCCACCTATACTGCTCCTAACTGTTTCCCATTTCCCCAAGTTGACTATACCATCATTGTAAATAATCACTTGTACTTTATGTCACCTCCACCTCATTGCTTGATTATACCATCATTGTAAATCAGCACCTGTACTTTGTCACCCCCACCTCACTGTTAGATTGTAAGCTCTTATGAGCAGGGCTGTCATTTTTTTGCTCTAATTATTGTATTAAAATTATGCTTTGTACTGTATTGTATTGTTTTTGCTATTGTATTGTATTTTCCATTTGTTTCTAATGATTGTTTAAACATGAACTTTGTATTATGATGCGCTGCGGAATATGTTGGCGCTATATAAATAAAAATTATTATTATTATTATTATTATAAAAACTCTGGTCCCGAGTCCATTGCCAACTCTCTACAGTTAACAGTCATTTTGCTGAATTCATGTGAAGCAAATTACAAATAACTGTATTCTCCAGAATGTGGATTTTTTTAGAATTCAAGAAGGATTATATTTCACTTGAATAAATTCACCTATCTCTAATAATAGGCATGAATGAGCCAACATTTTTATATATGGACAAGGCAGTTAGATCGATCAGGTCGGGAGACCTTGCGGTAGGGTAGGGTTTTGTAGTCGAGTATGGATGTATATGATTGTCCAAATGTATTTGTACATTAAAATAGAAGAAAAAAATACAATTTCTAAAGCATAACACATGGTTTCCGACATACAACATAAAAGTAAAATAAAAATGGCAAGTTCTAGTAATAAATAACGACAGAGGTATTGAGGACTATAGAGAAGGTCGAGAGCAATGTTGGTGGCCAGAGAGGTAATTAGCTGGCAAAGGATTAAGAAGGAAATGCCAGGCCACGATTTCCAGCATCAGACCCCTAAGGACACAGACTTGCTAACTCCAGACCCTAATCGGTGCCAGAATCCCTGGCTTGGAATGATGGCTTGTCCAGAGATAAAAAGCCACAGAGGCTCAAATGATTGGACAGTGAGCAATGGGAATGTCCAGAGTGTTAAATGGGAGGTTAGTATAATTAGTTTTTTATTTTGTACAGCTTATATTTATTACATTCTGGAATCTGTAACTTTGCTGAGAATAACTTCTTTGTGACTCACATTTCTTGGTAAAATAGGCATGAAAATCAGAATTTTTATTTTGCCTGATCTGCTAATCTCTATTTCAAACCCAAATGTTGATATTTTGTAACTAAAATTGTACCAGCCTTGTCTTTGTGACATCTTAGGCTGCTTTCACACAGCGTTTTTATGCTGTCCGAGGGGATCAGACTTTTTGCTGCTCCCCTCGGACAGCATCGGATCCAAACTGATGTCTGCAATCGGATGCCAAATAGGCATCCGATCCCGATATTTAACAGCATCAGCTGGATCCTGTCCCTGCTCCTCCTGTCATCTCGTCCCCCTTCTCTCTCCCTCCTGTCACCTTTGTCCCCCCGTGTCTCCCCTCCTTGTCCCCCTCTGTCTCCCCTCTTTGCACCCCCTCTTTGTCCCCCTGTGTCTCCCCTGTGTCTCCCCTCTTTGTCCCCCTGTGTCTCCCCTGTGTCTCCCCCTGTGTCTCCCCTGTGTCTCCCCTGTGTCTCCCCTCTTTGTCCCCCTGTGTCTCCCCTCTTTGTCCCCTGTGTCTCCCCTCTTTGTCCCCCTGTGTCTCCCCTCTATCTCCCCCCTCTTTGCTCCCCTGTTTGCAGACCTTAAAAAATAAAAAAATCTTCATTCTCACCTCTCCGCGACACCCGCGCTGCTTCCAGCTTCTTCTGATCAACAGGACCTGGCGTGATGTCACAGTCACATGACCGGTTACCGCGGTAACCGGCCATGTGACTCAACTGTGACGTCAGGCCAGGTCCTAGAAGCACAGAGCGCTGGAGGCATCGCTGGATCGTGGAGAGGTGAGGATAAAGATATTTTTATTTTTAACCCTTTATTTTCAGGAGATATCACTTCTGCAATGTATGAATATACATTGCAGAAGTGATATTAGATGGCACAGAGCAGTGTTAGTGTACTGAGCATGCTCAGTGCACTAACATCGGGTCCGAGGAGACATCAGCTGTTTCCTCGGATCCTCGCTCCATAGGCCCCATGTTATTTGGCGCGGATCAGGTCGGATCCAATTCGGTCCGATCTGACCCGCTGTGCCAAAAATCGCAGCAGGCTGCGATTTTGGGCACAGCAAAAAATCGGGCAGGATCGGATCCGACCAAAATCGGATGCCAATAAGGCCAAATCCGATGTGATCGTGCCCATAGGATAACATGGGGCCAAAATCTGATCCGTGGCTGTCAGTTTTACAACGGACAGCCACGGATCACAGAAAAACGCTGTGTGAAAGCACCCTTAGGTGATTGCTTACTGTGCCTGCCCATAGTACGTGACATCCCTGCATGTGCTGCTTTTCTCTCAAAGATTAAAGGGCAGGACTTATACAGGTGTACATTATCTTTTATTTTTGCTTTGTCAAATTTGACATTGAAAAGACATTTTTATGCCTGACCACCAGCGTCTCGGTAATCCAATGCTCCCCGCTATCATGTAGTGTTGATGCCGTGGATTGTGGTTCATATTAAGGTGCATATCAGCAGGTTCTTTTTAGGCCACGTGAGCTCCTCTGCACAGTCAGTCTTAGAGCAAAGGTTTGAGTAATTTTCACTCCTGTCGAGCTGCATTAAACATCAGCCATACACATATTGTCATCTATGAACACCAAATTCATCAAGCCAAAGGTTGATCGGAAAGCCTTTTCTTAAATGCAGATGTCTTTTTTTTCTATTTGACCTTGCACATTCCATAAGTTATTTGCTGATCATAAATACAATTTTCCTATTGTGTTGTATACAGCTAGCAATAGATTACTGAAGCATAGCTGACAGGATGAGCCAGCACAGAAGCTTTCTGCTTCAGCTTTGGATCAGTAATTGCTATCAGGACAGACTCCAAAGGTATGAACAATTGTCAATAACCATGTCCAAAATCTAACTAGCTGTATCTTTACGTTAGTTAAACACACACACCAGAAGACACAGTTCATAGTGAAGTTGGCTGTTTTATCTCTGATAAATTGATTAATTTTCCCTTTCCATGTCTTATAAGGGTTATTCTTTTATAAATCTAGTTTGTCCTAGTTGTGTTTTATTTTTAAAAATAAACTATGCTGTACTGAATTTCCTTGAGTCCACTAATGTCTGGCTTTGGTAGCTTTGTTGACGTCACATCAACAGAGCGTCAGTCAAAGTGGCATTTCTAAGTGGTGGACGGCAGAGATAGACCAGAGATAAGCCAGAGGTAACCAGAAGGTAACAACTCTACCCATTTACTACCCTTCAGTACTTTACTCAGCCCATTGCATCAAAATGTCTTTCAGTTCAATGCTTTTATATCTATGTGCATTAGTCATCCACTTTTACCGCCCCATTCCCCCTCCATCACCCTTTATCCACATCAGTCCCTCTCTACTTCCCTTTACTATGTCCTGCTCCCATACTCTCTTCACCCTACTCAATAATCTAAGCCCCTCATATTCCAGGGTCTTGCATCAACAAAAACAATGTCATAGAGCCAAACATTACTCCCTCCTTCTCTTTCTATTACTGCATATGTCAGGCGATATTTCTCCCAATCCTGGTCCACCCTCTTCCAACTTCAACCCCCCCACGCCTCACACAGAAATCCCAGTAACCTTATTACCATTACCTGCACACCTTCATCTCCCTCTTTTAAATGTGCCCTCTGGAATACACGGTCCGCATGCAACAAACTTCCCTTTATCCACAACTACTTTCTCACTAACTCTCTTAACCTTTTGGCCCTTACTGAAACCTGGATCCAGGACTCAGACACTGCCTCCCCTGCTGCTATCTCCTACGGCGGTCTACATTTCTCTCATTCCCCGAGACCTGGAAACAGACGTGGTGGTGGAGTTGGCCTACTCCTGTCCCCACAATGTACTTTCCAGGTCATCCCCCCCGCTCCATCACTCTCATTCCCTTCTTTTGAGGTTCACACCATTAGGCTGTTCCGTCCCCTCCCCCTCAGAGTAGCGGTGGTATATCGCCCCCCAGGTTCACCCACCAACTTCCTCGACCACTTCTCCGCGTGGCTGCCGCACTTCATGTCCTCAGAATTACCAACCCTCATCCTGGGAGACTTTAACATCCCCATAAAAAGCCCCAACTCCACATCTGCATCCCAGCTCCTATCTCTAACCACTTCTCTTGGCCACTCGCAACTCTCAACCTCTAAGACACATAAGGATGATAACACCCTTGACCTGGTCTTTACCCGACTCTGCTCTACATCCTCCTTAGACAACTCATCTCCTTCTCTCTCTGATCACAACATTCTCTCCTTCACACTCACAAACCCTCGCCCATCACAGCATAGTCCGACCTATCACACATTCAGAAATCTACAGGCCATCAACCCTCATACACTCACAGACTCTCTTCTCTCATCACTGTCCCCTATCTCCTCCTTCTCCTGCCCCAATCTGGCTGTGAATTACTATAGTGAGACTCTCAAAAGTACCCTGGACCAAGTAGCACCCCTCACCCTCGGAACTTCCAAACACAGAGTAAAACAGCCTTGGCTCACATCACAAACTCGATTCCTCCAGCGATGCTCGAGGAGTGCCGAACGCCTATGGAGGAAAACTCGCTCACCAGGAGACTTTATCCATTATAAATTCATGCTAAAAACCTACAACTCTGCCCTTCACCTCGCCAAACAGACCTACTTCACCACCCTGATCTCCTCACTAGCCAACAACTCAAAGAAACTTTTTGACACCTTTCACTCTCTCCTCAGTCCGAAAGTGCAGGCTCCTATCACTGACCTCTGTGCTGATGATCTGGCCTCTTACTTCACAGAGAAAATAGAAAACATCCGTCAGGAAATCAGCTCCCAACCTTCAAGTGTTTCTACTTCCATCTGTCCCCACATCCCCTCTGGCCCACTCTCCATTTTTGACCCAGCCACAGAAGAAGAAGTCTCCAGGCTCCTCTCGTCCTCACGTCCCACTACATGCACCTCTGACCCCATTCCCTCATACCTACTCCAGACCCTCTCTCCAGTGGTCACCACTCAACTAACCACAATCTTCAATCTCTCCCTCTCCACTGACATCTTACCCTCCTCCTTCAAACACTCTATTATTACTCCACTACTAAAGAAAACATCCCTTGACCCATCCTGCACAAATAACTACAGACCTGTCTCCAACCTCTCCTTCATCTCAAAACTTCTGGAGTGCCTGGTCTACACCCGCCTCACCCATTAGCTCGCCACTCACTCTCTTGTAGATCCATTGCAGTCTGGCTTCCGCCCCTTACACTCTACAGAAACTGCCCTCATCAAAGTGACCAATGACCTTCTGTCAGCAAACGTAATGGTGACCACTCTCTGCTTCTTGACCTCTCTGCGGCTTTTGACACTGTTGACCACCATCTCCTACTCTCTATGCTGCACTCCATTGGCATCAAGGACACGGCTCTCTCCTGGTTCTCTTCCTATCTTTCTGACCGCTCTTTTAGTGTATCATTCTCTTGCTCCACTTCCTCCCTTCTTCCTCTCACTATTGGGGTCCCTCAGGGCTCAGTCCTTGGCCCTCTCCTCTTCTCTCTCTACACAGCCCCGATTGGACAGACCATCAGCAGATTTGGCTTTCAGTACCATCTCTATGCTGATGACACACAATTATACACTTCAGCCCCTGACCTTACTCCCGCTCTAATAAAGAACACCAATGACTGTCTAACCGCAGTCTCCAATATCATGTCCGCTCTCTATCTGAAACTCAACCTTTCCAAAACTGAACTTCTTCTGCTCCCACCCTCTGCCAACCTCCCTAAACCTGACATCTCTCTCTCGGTGTGCGGCACCACGATAACGCCTAGTCAGCAGGCTCGCTGTCTCGGTGTTTTGATGGACACTGATCTCTCTTTCACCCCATATATACAATCTCTCACCCGCTCCTGTCGCTTGCACCTGAAAAATATCTCTAGAATCCGCCCCTTTCTCACCATGGAAACAACTAAAACCCTCACCGTGGCCCTGATTCATTCCCGCCTTGACTACTGTAATTCTTTATTAGCTGGCCTCCCCCACAGTAAGCTTTCACCTCTCCAGTCTATCCTCAATGCAGCAGCCAGGATCACCTATCTAGCAAACCGTTACTCAGATGTTTCTGCTCTGTGCCAGTCACTACATTGGCTACCCGTTCACTATAGGATCAAATTCAAATTGCTCGTTGTCACCTACAAAGCTATTCATGGTGCGGCACCTCCTTACCTCTCCACCCTCATCTCTGTCTACCACCCCACCCGTCCCCTTCGTTCTGAATGTGACCTCAGACTAAAATCAGCATTATTCCGAACCTCGCATTCCCGACTCCAAGACTTCTCTCGAGCTGCACCAAACCTCTGGAATGCTCTACCCCAAGAAATTAGGACCATCCACAACTTGCATAGCTTCAGACGCTCCCTAAAAACACACCTCTTCAGGGCGGCCTATCCTTCTCCCTAACAGTAGTCACCTAAACATAAGATATTCATTGTTATAAGCCCCTGTACTTTGTGTTCCCATCCCGTCTTAGATTGTAAGCTCCTTCGAGCAGGGTCACCTTCATTTTTTGCCTTTTTATTGTATTTCCTGATTTGATTCTATGTTTATTGTATGTAACTACTGTTGTGTATGTAACTACTGTTCTGCATTACCTTTCTGTACCGTATATTTTTCTTACATGTACCATTGTACTGTAAAGCGCTGCGGAATATGTTGGCGCTATACAAATAAAGTTTTATTATTATTATTATAATTAGTGATTTCCACAGCTCAAATCTGTGCATTCTGTCTATAATCGAATGTTCTGCTGAAAACCACTGAGCTCACTGATTGGCTGCAGCTCTGTTGATGTGATATCAGTATCGCAGACAGATCCAGATACTGGGAGCAGCAGCAGAGAAGCACGGGTTGACTCAAGGAAGGTGAATACAGCATGTTCCACTAGCCCGGCCACTGGACTGGGGCCCGGCAAATTGATCTGCTCATCTCTAACCCCCTACACGGGGAGTCAGCTTTTCCTGCCAAGATTGGCAAGTTTGGCTTTCCGTGATCTTAATGTATGTATAAATTGAACTAATGGTTAAGCTAAAAGTGACACCCACCATACATATGTCGTGTTTTTAACGTTGTGCTATGACACAGCTTAATGAAATAATATATTGTGTTTGTTTATGTCTTGTGTTTCATGGTAACTAGTGATGAGCGAGTACTAAAATGCTCGGGTGCTCGAAGCTCGGGCCGAGCATCCCGAGATACTCGTGTACTCGACCCGAGTAACGAGCCCAATGTTATCCTATGGGAGACACGAGTATTTTTATGAAATGACTGCCGGCTGCCTGGAAAAACCCTAAAAATGTCACAAAAGTCTCAGAAGAGTGCTGAAATGACATGGCAACACCATGGGGAAGACCCCTGGAAGCATTTCTCACTCAAAAGTCACAGCTGTGAACAATGTTGTCCGAGTTTCACGCCAATTTTACGGAGTGTCCAGAAAACCTTCCAAAATGACACCAAAATGAATATTTAGGGTGGAAATGTTAAGGGCACATACCCAATAGTGAGATACAGCTGGTGTATGTTACTTTTTGTGATTACATGAAAGATTTTACGTGAAAACATTGTGCGGCACTCCGATGACCCTGACAAGAGACGTACATGAAGCCCTGTCTAGAAATAATGTGCCCATTTTGAAGAACTGGGTCTATTGTAGTATCTTCCTTTGCCAGGCAGTCCAAAATTGGGAGGTTCACCAATGCCCCTGGATACAGACATGCAGGATGGCCTGTAAACAAGAACTGGGTGTATTGTAGTATAGCCCATTGGCCAGGGCAGCCAAAAATTGGGAGGTTCAACAATGACCCATGCTTACAGACATGTAGTAGGGCCTGTAACCCTCAAGTGGGTGTATTGTAGTATAGCCCTTTGGTGAGGGCAGCCAAAAATTGGGAGGTTCAACAATGACCCATGCTTACAGACATGTAGTAGGGCCTGTAACCCTCAAGTGGGTGTATTGTAGTATAGCCCTTTGGTCAGGGTAGACAAAAATTGGGAGGTTCAACAATGACCCATGCTTACAGACATGTAGTAGGGCCTGTAACCCTCAAGTGGGTGTATTGTAGTATAGCCCTTTGGTGAGGGCAGCCAAAAATTGGGAGTTCAACAATGACCCATGCTTACAAGACATGTAGTAGGGCCTGTAACCCTCAAGTGGGTGTATTGTAGTATAGCCCTTTGGTCAGGGTAGACAAAAATTGGGAGGTTCAACAATGACCCATGCTTACAGACATGCAGTAGGGCTTGTAACCCTCAAGTGGGTGTATTGTAGTATAGCCCTTTGGTCAGGGCAGCCAAAAATTGGGAGGTTCAACAATGACCCATGCTTACAGACATGTAGTAGGGCCTGTAACCCTCAAGTGGGTGTATTGTAGTATAGCCCTTTGGTGAGGGCAGCCAAAAATTGGGAGGTTCAACAATGACCCATGCTTACAGACATGTAGTAGGGCCTGTAACCCTCAAGTGGGTGTATTGTAGTATAGCCCTTTGGCCAGGGCAGCCAAAAATTGGGAGGTTCAACAATGACCCATGCTTACAGACATGTAGTAGGGCCTGTAACCCTCAAGTGGGTGTATTGTAGTATAGCCCTTTGGTCAGGGTAGACAAAAATTGGGAGGTTCAACAATGACCCATGCTTACAGACATGTAGTAGGGCCTGTAACCCTCAAGTGGGTGTATTGTAGTATAGCCCTTTGGTCAGGGCAGCCAAAAATTGGGAGGTTCAACAATGACCCATGCTTACAGACATGTAGTAGGGCCTGTAACCCTCAAGTGGGTGTATTGTAGTATAGCCCTTTGGCCAGGGCAGACAAAAATTGGGAGGTTCAACAATGACCCATGCTTACAGACATGTAGTAGGGCCTGTAACCCTCAAGTGGGTGTATTGTAGTATAGCCCTTTGGTCAGGGTAGACAAAAGTTGGGAGGTTCAACAATGACCCATGCTTACAGACATGTAGTAGGGCCTGTAACCCTCAAGTGGGTGTATTGTAGTATAGCCCTTTGGTCAGGGTAGACAAAAATTGGGAGGTTCAACAATGACCCATGCTTACAGACATGTAGTAGGGCCTGTAACCCTCAAGTGGGTGTATTGTAGTATAGCCCTTTGGTGAGGGCAGCCAAAAATTGGGAGGTTCAACAATGACCCATGCTTACAGACATGTAGTAGGGCCTGTAACCCTCAAGTGGGTGTATTTTAGTATAGCCCTTTGGTGAGGGCAGCCAAAAATTGAGAGGTTCAACAATGACCCATGCTTACAGACTTGTAGTAGGGCCTGTAACCCTCAAGTGGGTGTATTTTAGAATAGCCCTTTGGTCAGGGCAGCCAAAAATTGGGAGGCTCCTCTTTGTCCCTGGATAGAGACGTGCTGGAGGGCCTCAAAACATTTTTCACATGGAAAAGATGCGGGTATCCTGTCTTTGTAATGCCCATTCAAAAAGAATGGGCATAAAAATTTACCACTGTGGGTATACCTGAAACTACAGCCAAACTATTGTAACGGTCATCATGGTGCCACATGAGGAGAAGGAGGAGCAGTCCAGCGATTAGCCAAGGAATAGGAAGACAACGTGGTGGATGATCCAGTAGCTTACCCAACCTGGCAGGAGTATATGCAGAGCAAGGACAGCAGTGCACAGGGGGAGGGAGGCATAGCATCCCAACAGGCAGTACGAAGCAGGGTCGGGTACGCAGGCATAAGGCAGGCAACCGTTCCCCGGAACAACAACACGACACAAGGTGCCTGTGCAAATGTTAGGTCTTCCCGAGTCTGGCAGTATTTTCAGTTGGCTCCAGATGACTCTAAAAAGGCCATTTGCAACACCTGCCATGCCAGCATCAGCAGGGGTACGAAAAGTAGCAGCCTGCCCACCACTAGCATGATCAGGCACATGTCAGCCAAGCACACGACTTTGTGGAAACTACAACAGAGTCGAGAAGCGGTGCTTGCTGATGTCACTGCTACGTCTTTGCCTGTTGTGCGTGCGAGCCAATCCCCTGTCCAAGCTGGCCGCGAACAAGCCTCCGTCCCTGCACCTGAAGTTGCCCACGTCCAAATTACACCACCATCAAGCACATCCTTTTCCCAGCGCAGTGTTCAATTATCCATTCAGCAAACATTTGAACGCAGGCGCAAATACGCTGCCAACGCCCCACATGCCACAGTCCTGAATGATCACATTTCGCAACTCATTGCGCTACAAATGTTGCCTTTCCGGCTGGTGTAGACGGAAGCATTCCGCGACCTGATGCCGGCTGCTGTCCCACGTTACTCGGTCCCCAGCCGCCACTATTTCTCCAGATGTGCCGTCCCCGCATTGCATAACCACGTGTCCAACAGCATCACACGTGCCCTGAACAACGCTGTTTCAGCCAAAGTCCACCTAATAATAATAATAATAATAATACAGCTTTATTTATATAGCGCCAACATATTACGCAGCGCTTTACAATGTAGGGTTAGAGTACAGAAAATATAATACAGTAAGTAATTACAGTACAGAACAAATACAGTAGAATAATTGGATACAAAACAATAGGCATAGAATCAATGTAAAAAAGAAAATACAAAAAATAAAGCAAGAAATGAAGGTGACCCTGCTCAAAAGAGCTTACAATCTACAACGGGATAGGGGTTGCACAAGGTACAGGGGCTTATTGCACGGATGGTCCAGGCATCTTGAGGAAATGGGGCATAGAACTAAGCTTACATGGATGGTCATTATACAGTCTGTGTAGACCTTTTTGGTTTGGTGGAGTTTGTAGAAGAGTAATGTCCAGAGGGATAGCCCACTATCTACAGTACAAAGGACTTCTATAAGGGAGTATGATAGGCCGCCTTAAAAAGATGCTTTTTTAGGGATCGTCTGAAGCCATGCAAGTTGTGGATAGTCCTGATTTCTTTTGGTAAAGCATTCCAGAGGTTTGGTGCAGCTCTGGAGAAGTCTTGGAGCCGTACTGGGAGGATCGGATTATTACCGATGTCAGTCGAAGGTCATTTGAGGAACGTAGAGGGCGAGTGGGGTGATAGACAGAGATGAGGGAGGAGAGGTAGAGGGGTGCTGCACTGTGAATAGCTTTGTGGGTGATAAGAAGCAATTTGAATTGGATGCTGTAGTATACGGGCAGCCAGTGCAATGACTGGCACAGAGCAGAGGCATCTGAGTAACGATTGGCCAGATGGGTGATCCTGGCTGCTGCATTAAGGATGGACGGGAGAGGAGAAACTCTGGTGAGGGGGAGGCCGCTTAATAGAGAATTGCAATAGTCAAGGCTGTAATGGATTAGGGCCACGGTGAGGGTTTTTGTTGTTTACAGGGTGAGAAAGGGACGGACTCTGGAGATATTCTTCAAGTGTAAGTGACATGAGCGGACGAGACATTGTGTGTGGGAGGAGGAGAGATCGGTGTCAAACATAACACCCAGACAACGAGCCTGCTGCCTAGGCATTATCGTGGTGCCACAAACTGAGAGAGAGATGTCCGATTTAGGGAGGTTAGTGGATGGGTGGAGCAGAAGAAGTTCAGTTTTGGAAAGGTTTAGTTTCAAATAGAGAGTGGACATGATATTGGAAACTGGAGGTAGACAGTCATTGCTGTTCTTTAATACCGCAGGGGTAAGGTCAGGGGCTGAAGTGTATAACCACAGACACGTGGACAAGTGCTTGTGGGCAAGGCCGCTACATCTCCTTGACAAAACACTGGGTTAATATTGTGGAGGCTCTGACACAGTCTGATCGAGGGACGGAACACGTCCTTCCCACACCAAGGATAGCAGGCCCTACCTCTGTCAGGGTTTCACCGACACTCTACAGCTCCGGAATGTCATGCTCTTCAGCGCCCTCCTCCTCCTCCTGCTCATCCTCATCCACTGTACCCTCCACACCAGTCCCAAGCTGGAAGCACTGCAGCACTGCCTCTGCAAAGCGTCAACAGGCTGTGCTGAAGCTAGTCTGCATAGGTGACAAACCCCACAATGCAGAAGAGGTGTGGACAGCTCTGAAACAGCAGGCAGATCACTGGCTCACACCTCTGAACCTAAAGCCAGAAAGGTCGTGTGTGACAATGGACGGAACTTGGTGGCAGCTTTGAGGCGAGGCCAGCTGACGCATGTTCCATGCGTGGCCCACGTGCTCAACCTGGTGTTTCAGAGGTTTCTAAAGTCATACCCAGAGCTGTCTGAACTGCTGGTAAAAGTTCGCCGTCTGTCTGCACATTTTCGCAAGTCACCTGCTGCTTCAGCCGACCTTTGCGATTTCAGCGCCGTTAGCGTCTTACGGCCCACAGACTGGTGTGTGATGTCCCCACGCGTTGGAATTCAACTCTGCACATGTTGGTCAGGATATGTGAGCAGAAGAGGGCAGTTGTTGACTACCTGCATCACCTAAGCCGTCGGGAAAATGGTTCAAACTCCACACATAACACCTGAGGAGTGGAGATGGATGTCGGACCTATGTACCGTCCTCCAAAACTTTTAGGACTCCACCCAGATGGTGAGCTGTGATGACGCCATTATTAGCGTCACCATACCACTACTCTGCCTTCTAAAATGGTCTCTGCTGAAAAACAAAGAGGATGCATTGCAGGCCGAGCGCGATGACTTGGAGCAAGAAACAGTAGTGGGTGTGGGTGAAAACACAGAGTCCAGCCTCATCTCATCACAACGTGCAGTGGAGGACTATGACGGGGAGGAGGAGTATGAAGACATGGAGCAACTCTCTGGCCAAATTGAGGATATGACATGCACACCAGTGATACCCTCGATTCAGCGTGGCTGGGCAGAGGACAGGGGAGATGATGAGGAGGAGGACAGCATGTTCAGTCATCGTGTTGGTCTGGATACTAAAGTGATGGGTGTTAAGAGTCTGGCACACATGGCTGACTTTATGGTAAGCTGCCTGCCTCGTGACCCTCGCGTTCAGAACATCTTGGCCGACAATCAGTACTGGTTGGCAACACTGTTAGACCCACGGTACAAGGAGAAATTAATGTCTGTCATTCCTGAGGCGGAGAGGTCAGCCAAAACGCAGTAGTTCCAGAAGGCCATAGTCACGGAAGTAGGCTAATCATTCCCCTCACAAAACGCTAGCGGCATAGGTGAGGAATCGGTGGACAACCAAGGCGTTCGGCCGAGAGGGGCACAAGTCCAATCCGCCAAAGGTAGGGGAACAGTCTTTAGGAAGGTGGGACAGTTTTGTTAGCCCCTCACGTACCACAGCCCCTGAGGTGCGGGGTAGTGCCACAAGAAATGCTAAGTTTGGTCAGATGCTGAAGGAGTACCTTGCCGATCGAACAACTGTACTGCGAGATTCCTCTGTGCCTTACAATTATTGGGTCTCCAAGCTGGACACGTGGCATGAATTGGCTCTCTACGCCTTGGAAGTCCTGGCCTGCACTGCCGCTAGCATTTTGTCATAGCGTGTTTTCAGAGCTGCAGGTGGAATCATTACTGATAAACGCAACCGCCTGTCAACTGAAAATGCTGACAGGCTGACTGAGATCAAGATGAACAAGGGTTGGATTGGGCCAGACTTCACCACACCACCAACAAATGACAACTGAATTTAAATTTTGTAATGGGAATTTGCCATGTACCTCCACTGACCCATGGGTACACACTTCTGGACTTCCGAGTGTCCAAGTGTGGGATCAGTAATGTCCGTGGACGTGCACTCAGCCAGTTGGTAGGAAGGAGACTGTGAGATGCAAGAGTTAGGATTTTAGTTCCCTAACCTGAATAAAGGTATGGACTTACAACAGTGTGGTGAACTGTTGGATGACAATGAGTTAGGATATTTAGTTCCTAAGCCTGTATGAACGTATGAAACGTACAACAGTGTGGTGACTGTTGAGATGACAAGAGTTAGAATTTTAATGTCCCGTACCTGTATGAAGTAGTGACGTACACCAGTGTTCGGTGACTTATGAGACAAGAGTTAGGTATTTAGTTCCAAACCTGAAAAGGTAGACTAACAACAGTGTGGTGACTGTTGAGATGACAAGGTTAGGATTTTAGTTCCCTAACCTGATGAACGTATGACGTACAACAGTGTGGTGACTGTTGAGATGACAAGAGTTAGGATTTTAGTCCCTAACCTGTATGCGATGACTTACAACATGTGGTGACTGTGAGATGACAAGAGTTAGGATTTTAGTTCCCTGAACCTGTAGTGACGTATGACGTACAACGTGGGTGACTGTTGAAAATGACAAGAGTTAGGATTTAGTCCCTAACCTGTATTAAGTGAAATACGTACACCTGTCTGTGACTGTTTTGATGACAAGAGTTAGGATTTAGTTCCCTAACCTGAATAAAGGTATGACTTTAACAGTGTGGGACTGTTGAGATGACAAGTGTTAGAAATTTTAGTTCCCTAACCTGTATGTAACGTATGACGTACAACAGTGTGGTGGACTGTTGAGTGACCAAGAGTTAGGATTCTAGTTCCCGTAACCTGAATAAGTATGACTTACAACATGTGGTGACTGTTGAGATGACAAGAGTTAGGATTTAGTTCCCTAACCTGTATGAACGAAATGACGTACAACAGTGTGGTGATGTTGAGATGCAAGAGTTAGGATCTAGTCCCTAACCTGTATAAGGTGTGACTTACACATGTTGTGACTGTTTTGTGACAAGAGTTAGATTTTAGTTCCCTACCTGATGAACGTATGACTTACAACATGTGTGACTGTTGAGTATGACAAGAGTTAGGATTTTAGTCCCTAACCTGTATGAACGTATGACGTACAACAGTGTGGTGACTGTTGAGATGACAAGAGTTAGGATTTTAGTCCCTAACCTTGATATAAAGGTACACGTAAAACAGTTGGTGACTGTAAATGACAAGATTAGGATTTTAGTTCCCTAACCTGTATAAGGTACTGACGTACAACATGTTGGTGACTGTGAAGGGTAGCAGAGAGGATTTTAGTCCCTAACCTGTATTAAGTATGACGTACTAACAGTCTTGGTGACTGTTGATACAAGAGTTAGGATTTTAGTTCCCTAACCTGTATAAGGTATGACGTAAAACAGTTGGTGACTGTAATGCTATGAGAGGATTTTAGTTCCCTAACCTGTATTAAGGTATGACTTTACACCAGTCTGGTGACTGTTTAGATGACAAGAGTTAGGATTTAGTTCCCTAACCTGAATAATGTATGACTACAACAGTGTGGTGACTGTGAGATGACAAGAGTTAGGATTTTAGTTCCCTAACCTGTATGAACGTATGACGTACAACAGTGTGGTGACTGTTGAGATGACAAGAGTTAGGATTTTAGTCCCTAACCTGTATTGAACGTATGACGTACAACAGTACTGGTGACTGTTGATGACAAGAGTTAGGATTTTAGTCTCCTAACCTGAATAAGGTATGACTACAACAGTGTGGTGACTGTTGAGATGACAAGATGTTAGGATTTTAGTTCCCTAACCTGTATGAACGTATGACGTACAACAGTGTGGTGACTGTTGAGATGACAAGAGTTAGGATTTTAGTTCCCTAACCTGATGAAAGGTATGACTTACAACAGTGTGGTGACTGTTGAGATGACAAGAGTTAGGATTTTAGTTCCCTAACCTGTATGAACGTATGACGTACAACAGTGGGTGACTGTTGAGATGACAAGAGTTAGGATTTTAGTCCCTAACCTGTATTAAGGTAGTACGTACACCTGTCTGGTGACTGTTTTGATGACAAGAGTTAGGATTTTAGTTCCCTAACCTGAATAAAGGTATACTTACAACTAGTGTGGTGACTGTTGAGATGACAAGAGTTAGGATTTTAGTTCCCTAACCTGTATGAACGTAGTGACGTACAACAGTGTGGACTGTTGAGATGACAAGAGTTAGGATTTTAGTTCCCTAACCTGATAAAGGTATGACTTACAACAGTGTGGTGACTGTTGAGATGACAAGAGTTAGGATTTTAGTTCCCTAACCTGTATGAACGTATGACGTACAACAGTGTGGTGACTGTTGAGATGACAAGAGTTAGGATTTAGTCCCTAACCTGTATTAAGGTAGTACGTACACCTGTCTGGTGACGTTTTGATGACAAGAGTTAGGATTTTAGTTCCCTAACCTGAAAAAGGTATGACTTACAACAGTGTGGTGACTGTTGAGATGACAAGAGTTAGGATTTTAGTTCCCTAACCTGTATGAACGTATGACGTACAACAGTGTGGTGACTGTTGAGATGACAAGAGTTAGGATTTTAGTTCCCTAACCTGAATAAAGGTATGACTTACAACAGTGTGGTGACTGTTGAGATGACAAGAGTTAGGATTTTAGTTCCCTAACCTGTATGAACGTATGACGTACAACAGTTGGTGACTGTTGATATGACAAGAGTTAGGATTTTAGTCCCTAACCTGTATAAGGTATGACTACAACTGTCTGGTGACTGTTGAGATGACAAGAGTTAGGATTTTAGTTCCCTAACCTGTATAAGTATGACGTACAACAGTGTGGTGACTGTTGAGATGACAAGAGATAGGATTTTAGTTCCCTAACCTGTATGAACGTATGACGTACAACAGTGTGGTGACTGTTGAGATGACAAGAGTTAGGATTTTAGTTCCCTAACCTGAATAAAGGTATGACTTACAACAGTGTGGTGACTGTTGAGATGACAAGAGTTAGGATTTTAGTTCCCTAACCTGTATGAACGTATGACGTACAACAGTGTGGTGACTGTTGAGATGACAAGAGTTAGGATTTTAGTCCCTAACCTGTATGAACGTATGACGTACAACAGTGTGGTGACTGTTGAGATGACAAGAGTTAGGATTTTAGTTCCCTAACCTGTATAAGGTATGACTCCATCTTTGCAAGGTAGATGCTAACTATGAGTTGTCAATGTGTACGTGATGAGGTTAGAGTCCTAACTGAATTGCAAGTGTTTGGATCAGTGATTTTATCCACGTTACGTATTACACGTGGATAGATACAAGGTTGGTAGCCTACCATAATACAACGTTTTTTGATGAATGGATTATTCCAACATGGTAAACTGTGTTATGAGGGGATCCTAATGTGAGCTCACGTTTGAGTGTGAAAGTAGTTATTCCCATGAAATGACTTAAACGGTGTTGAGAGCATAGATTAGTCCTACCGTAAGTTAACATGTGGTTGAGCAGATTGAAGCCAACTGATAGTAGCTAATGTTGGTGATTGTGCAAGTTGTTGTCCAAGATGTTTCAACGTTGATGTGAATGACAAAGTTAGGATTAGTCTACCTGTAAAGAGACGTCACAGGGGTATGAAGAAGAGATTTGCCAATGAAAGTATACACACTGGGATGTTAGAGAGGATTATTCCTAACTGTATAATAGACGTAACATGGACTGTGGTAGGAGATTTGCCTACTGTATTGACAACGTTGGTGACTGTTGACAGAGAGGATTTTATCCTAACGAAGGTAACAACGTTGGTGCTGTGATAGGAGTAGTCCTACCTAAGTAGAGTAAGTTGGGATGTGAGACAAGAGAGTTTCCTACGAATAAAGATGACACAAGTGGGGACTGTTGAGTGACAGAGTTGTTAGCCCTAACCTGTTGAAGTGCGTCAACAGTGTGTATGTTGAGATGCAAGAGTTAGATTAGTCCTAACTGTATGCGTGAGTCCATGTATTTGATGACAGGTTGGATTTAGTTCCTAACCTGGTATGACTTGTGTGCTTTTATGCAGGTGGATTTTATTCTAACGAAACGTTGCTAAAATGTGACTGTTGAGTCAAGAGTTGGATTTTAGTCCAACTAACATTAAACGTTGTTGTTGAATGACAATTGGATTTATCCTAACGTTGACTTGACTACACTGGTGCGTTGAGTGCAGAGTGGATTAGTATGTTTAGGATACTCAGCGTGTTTTGGAAGGGGATTAGTTCGAAAGTTTCAGTTGGTATGTTGGTGAAGAGGGTTTTGTCCTAACTTAGATAGTACAGTGGTGATTGGTCAAGAGTTGATTAGTCCCAACAATAAGGGACAACATGTGTGATGTGAGATAAGATGGATTTTGTTCCAACTTATGCTTGACACACGTGTGGTCTGTGACAAGTATAGTCCTACCTGTTTAAGGTTACTATGTTGTACTGTGAACAAGAGAGGATTTAGTCCTAACTGATAAGTATGACTACACAGTTGGTGATGTTAGATACAGTTAGATTTTATGTTTAATTTTTGTGTAGGATTTAGTCCTAACTGATAAGGTATATACACGTTGGTGACTTGAATGGTTAGGATTTTTTCCTACCTGTATAAGTATAGTACACGTTGTGTGATGTTTAAGAGAGATTTAGTCCCTACTGTATAAGGTAGACGACACGTCTGGTGACTGTGATGAAGAGAGGATTTTAGTCCTAACTGATAAGGTTACGTACACGTTGGTGACTTGGGTGAGAGGATTTTAGTCCCTAACCTGTTAAGTATGACGTACAACGTTGGTGACTGTTGATGCAGGTTAGGATTATTCCTACCTGATAAAGTATGATTACAACAGTGTGTATGTTGAGATGACAGAGTTAGGATTTAGTCCTAACCTGTATGAAGTAGACGTCAACAGTGTGGTGATGGAGAGACAAGTTAATTAGTCCCTAACTGTATGAGAACGTCTGGTGACTGTTGTGCAAAGTTAGGATTTAGTCCCTAACTGATAAGTTTTACACTGTGGGAGTTGATGACAAGGTTGGATTTTGTTCCCTACTTGGTTGACGTACACTGTGGTGATGTTGTACGATTGGTTAGTCCTACTGATAGTTGCTACATGTTCTGTTGTGAAAGAGTAGTTATTCTAACGTAAACGTGACTAAAAGTGGGTGATGTTAGATGACAAGGTTGATTAGTCCCACCTAATATAGAACTGTTTATTTGTAAAGATTGGATTACCTAACTGAATAGGTACTCACTTGGGACTTAATGAAGTAGTTTTAGTCCTACTAGAAGTCAGTGGGATGTGGATGCAGATTAGGTTTAGTCTACCTGATAAGGTTGTTACAACAGTTTGACTTTGATGACAGGTTGATTTTTTCTAACGTAGACTATGACGCAACATGGGGACTGTGATGCAAGATTGATTTTATCTACCGATAGTATCTACACTGTGGTGACTTATCAGTTAGGATTTTGTTCCTACCAAGTTGCTTACTGTTACTGTGAGATGCAAGGAGGATTTAGTCCTAACCTGTTAAGTATGACGTACACAGTTGGTGACTGTTAGATACAAGTTAGGATTTTAGTCCCTAACCTGATAAGGTATACTAAACGTTGGTGACTTGATGAAAGAGTAGGATTTTATTCCCTAACCTGTATAAGTATACGTACAACATTGTGACGTGGTAGAGAGGATTTGTCCCTACCTATAAGGTATACTACGTTGTGATGTTGGAAGAGGATTTTAGTTCCTAACCTATAAGTATACTAAACGTGGTGACTTTGTTGAAGGGATTTTAGTCCCTAACCTGATAAGTAGATACACATGTGGATGTTGATGCAAAGTTGATTTTTCCTACTGATAAGTATATTACACAGTGTGGTGACTGTTGAGATACAAGATTAGGATTTTAGTCCTACCTTATGAAGTATGACTACACAGTGTGGTGACTGTGAGATGACAAGAGTTAGGATTTAGTCCCTAACCTGTATAACGTGACGTACACGTGGTGACTGTTGATGACAAAGTTAGATTAGTCCCTAACCTGATAGGTAGCAACGTGATGTTATGACAATAGATTATCCCTACCTGACTGAATCTATGACGTACAACAAGTGTAGGGCTGTTGAGTCCAACGCAGTATAGGATTTTACGTCCCTATGACTGTTATGAAAGATTGGACTTATCCAACATGAGGTGACTGTAGATGACAAAGTAGGATTTTAGTTCCAGACTGTAGGATTTTCCCTAACGATGTACAACAGTAGAGTACATGTTGGATGACAGAGTTAGATTTTAGTCCGCTGAAGCCTGTATATAATATGTGTGACGGGAGTACACCTAATTCTGGTGACTGTTTGATGGACAAGAGTTAGGATTTTAGTTCCCTAACCTGTATAAGGTAGACTTCAACGTGTGGTGACTGTTGAGATGACAAGAGTTAGGATTTTAGTTCCCTAACCTGTATGAACGTATGACGTACAACAGTGTGGTGACTGTTGAGATGACAAGAGTTAGGATTTTAGTTCCCTAACCTGAATAAAGGTATGACTTACAACAGTGTGGTGACTGTTGAGATGACAAGAGTTAGGATTTTAGTTCCCTAACCTGTATGAACGTATGACGTACAACAGTGTGGTGACTGTTGAGATGACAAGAGTTAGGATTTTAGTCCCTAACCTGTATGAACGTATGACGTACAACAGTGTGGTGACTGTTGAGATGACAAGAGTTAGGATTTTAGTTCCCTAACCTGTATGAACGTATGACGTACAACAGTGTGGTGACTGTTGAGATGACAAGAGTTAGGATTTTAGTCCCTAACCTGTATTAAGGTAGTACGTACACCTGTCTGGTGACTGTTTTGATGACAAGAGTTAGGATTTTAGTTCCCTAACCTGTATTAAGGTACTACGTACACCTGTCTGGTGACTGTAATGGTTTGAAGAGAGGATTTTAGTCCCTAACCTGTATTAAGGTAGTACGTACACCTGTCTGGTGACTGTTTTGATGACAAGAGTTAGGATTTTAGTTCCCTAACCTGTATTAAGGTACTACGTACACCTGTCTGGTGACTGTAATGGTTTGAAGAGAGGATTTTAGTCCCTAACCTGTATTAAGGTAGTACGTACACCTGTCTGGTGACTGTTTTGATGACAAGAGTTAGGATTTTAGTTCCCTAACCTGTATTAAGGTAGTACGTACACCTGTCTGGTGACTGTAATGGTTCAAGAGAGGATTTTAGTCCCTAACCTGTATTAAGGTAGTACGTACACCTGTCTGGTGACTGTGTTGATGACAAGAGTTAGGATTTTAGTTCCCTAACCTGTATTAAGGTAGTACGTACACCTGTCTGGTGACTGTAATGGTTCAAGAGAGGATTTTAGTCCCTAACCTGTATTAAGGTAGTACGTACACCTGTCTGGTGACTGTTTTGATGACAAGAGTTAGGATTTTAGTTCCCTAACCTGTATTAAGGTAGTACGTACACCTGTCTGGTGACTGTAATGGTTTGAAGAGAGGATTTTAGTCCCTAACCTGTATTAAGGTACTAAGTACAAGAGTGTGGTGACTCTAATGGTCACAGAAAAGCTTGGATTTCAATCTGTATCACCCTGCCTATATCCTCCTAGATTAGTCCTGAGAAGGACTGTTCTGGTCACTGGAAATCTTGGACTCCGATCTGGATCACCCTGCCTATGTCCTCCTAGATTAGTCCTGAGAAGGACTGTTGTGGTCAGCAGCAGTTTGCAGCCCTGATCCGGATCTACCTATGAGGGCCGCAAATCTGTCCCTAATCAGCAGCAGACACTCTCCCTACACTCACTGTCTGGAAGGCTGTGTGCCGAGCACAGCGCGCCGGGACTTATAAAGGCTCGGTGACGCTGTGCAGGCCGGCCAATCACTGCTATACCACAACCAACAGGGCTGTGGCATTGCAGTGGTCTGTCAGCCAATCCCTGCACGTGGGCTGGCTCTCAAAAGAGCGCCAACATGGAGAGATGACGACCTCGAGCACAGCACGAGTATCGCGAGATTACTCGGTGCTCGGCGAGTCGCCCGAGTACAGTGATACTCGTGCGAGTAACGAGTAGTGCCGAGCATGTTCGCTCAACACTAATGGTAACGTGTAGGTTTCATTGCATTCACTTATGTTATGCTGTCTTGTTGCATTAATAATGCTCCCAGCAGAGAAATATGAGAATCTGATAAAGTCACCTTGTCATTAGCAGAATATTATGTAGACTTGTAAAATGTCCGCATAGTGCTTCAATACATATGGTTCTTGGTGCCACCAGGATGTTAATGCTGTTATTCTTTTGTCGTTTACCGTATATACTCGTGTATAAGCCGACCCGTGTATAAGCCGACCCCCCTACTTTTGCCCCCAAAACCTGGGAAAACCTATTGACTTATGTATAAGCCGAGGGTGGACCCCAGCACAGGTATACAGCCCCCAGCAGTGTGGTATACAGCAGCCCCAGAGGTATATACAGCAGCCCCAGTGGTAGTATACAGCAGCTGCCCCAGTGGTATATACAGCAGCAGCCCCAGTAGTTAGTATACAGCAGCCCCAGAGGTATATACAGCAGACCCAGTGGTAGTATACAGCAGCCCCGAGGTGTATACAGCAGCCCCAGTGGTAGTATACAGCAGCCCCAGTGGTATATACAGCCCCAGTGGTAGTATACAGCAGCCCCAGAGGAATATACAGCCCCAGTGGTAGTATACAGCAGCCCCAGAGGTATATACAGCCCCAGTGGTAGTATACAGCAGCCCCAGTGGTATATACAGCCCCAGTGGTAGTATACAGCAGCCCCAGTAGTATATACAGCCCCAGTGGTAGTATACAGCAGCCCCAGTGGTATATACAGCCCCAGTGGTAGTATACAGCAGCCCTAGTGGTATATACAGCCCCAGTGGTAGTATACAGCAGCCCCAGTGGTATATGCAGCCCCAGAGGTATATACAGCCCCAGAGGTATATACAACCCCAGTGGTATATACAGCCCCAGTGGTAGTATACAGCAGCCCCCAGGGGGTATATAGCAGCCCCCAAATGCTGGAACTCGCCCCCCTTGTAAGGGCCCCCCCCCACTGCTTATCTTACCATCCCGGTCTTCTGCTCAGCGCCGCTCCTCGGTGCTCCGTTCTTCATGCTCCGTCCTCGCTGCATCCGGGATCCCCAGCCGTCGCGCGATGATATCATATGCCTGCGACGGCCGGAGATCCCGGATGTAGCAGGACGGGAGCAGCGAGGACGGAGCACCGAGGAGCGGCGCTGTGCAGAAGACCGGGATGGTAAGATAAGCAGCGGGGGGGGGGACCCTTACAAGGGGAGAGAGTGCCAGCATTTGGGGGCACATATGCACTGCTTCCCCCTGCCGCTGATTGACAGGGGAAGCAGTGCATATATAATAATGAGCGCCGGGCCCCGACTACCGTATTGACCCGTGTATAAGCCGATGGGGAGACTTTTCAGCCCAAATTTTGGGCTGAAAAACTCGGCTTATACATGAGTATATACGGTACTTTATTTGCATTTTAGGCATATCACCCTGACCCTGTGCATTTACACTTTTTTGCATATTCTAGTCTGCTCTGCTTTCTCCTGAAGTTTTAAGAATCTATTAAGTGCTCTGTTAATAACAGCTAGAAACATGAATACAGCTCTGAGCTATCACACAGGTATCAAGAAATTCGTGCTGCTGCTCTTGGGTAATGAAATAATAAGGTTTTGACTCAGGTTCACACATGCAGCAAAATTTGACCCTGCAACCTGACAAAATCTGCCAACAGACTATAGCTAATATACTGTAAGTGCTTATGGTACAATACAGAACTTAACTTTTCAATCACATGCAACACTAAAAAAAAGAGTGTGATATAATGGACGTACCCCGATTTTAAAATTTACAGACTCATCATTTTTTTTCAATCAGTCCAGTGTGAAAAAGCCCAAAAATTAGTCTCGTTGATAAACAAATGGTCTATTGCACTTACAGATCTATTGACATATTAGAGTCAGATTTTTGGAAAAATACATGTCAGATTTGTCATAGGACGAATACTTCACATGGTTTCTAATTTCTCAGAAAAGTAATTTTATTTATATTCTTAAAAATGTTTATAGATGAATATTTTCTTTGGGTTGTGGATACACGAGGGTATGACACAAATGAGGGCTATACAAAGTCTTAATGGATAGCCCTTGGTCTATTGTTATAGTGTGGGGTAATGCTGCTCTCTCTATTAATTCTCGTGCCGATTCAGCATGAGAAGAAATGTGCCACATGCTGCGAGTGGCAACGTAAACCAGACAGTGTGCACCCATTTAATTCTATGGGTAAATGTAAAACATGGAACTGCACTTGGATGACATCTGAGTGAAGATCGATTTCTGCTGACTCATAGCATGGAGGACTTTTGTGTTCCTCCTTCTCCTGAAAGTGTGTTTGATTCTCCCAGCAAGAGTAAATCAGATCACACTAAGCTGACAATAAGATGAAACTCTTTAAGAGTTTGATTCGAGAGTCATTAGCATAATCAACCGATTCCATTGTGTGAGAGAATCTACTGCTGTCTGAAAGCAACATTAAAGAGTAAGTGCACCCCTGAACACCATTTTCATGAGCCAAACATGTTGTGCTAAATCATTTTTAAAACATTTTCATAGTCTATAATTCGCCATTGTACTAAAACGGTTTTCCAAATCCCTAAAATAGTGACATAGAATTCTGTCTTCCTATAGACACCACCAGGAGGAGCTCAGAAGTATACTGTATACTATGCATAGATTGAAATCAATAAAATAAACAGTCATTGAATATTCATCTCTACATGTCTTAGAGCTCTATAACAGAAAAATGGAGCAGTATTTACTGTACAGATATATAAAAATAATTACAGAATTTTGGACCTAAGAGACTTAAACTAGGAATAAAGAAAGATAAGTCCACTCACCATCTCTGTCCTACTCCCGATATCCTTCTTCCAGCAGGAGTCACGGCTCGGCCACCGTACATACAAGATCCAGAGATGAATGAAAAAAAATTGACGAGGAACCAAATGCAATTAGAGGTATATCCATAAAACGTCCATTTATTGAAAAAATGAAAATGGTACACCACAAAAATACAGGCACTTAGATCAGTCCTTGCTGACCATTAAGACACTTAAAGGGATTTTCTCAGGAACAAAGTTGATTTTAATCAATAGATCTTAGAATAAAAATAAATTCCACAATTTGATGTGTTTAAAAAAAATGGTCCTTTGCCGAGATATTCTTATATATGTGTTCCTGCTATGTACTGTGTAATGGCCGTGTCTGACCGTCAGTGCCGGGACAAGGCATTTTGGTGCCCTAGGCAGGTAAGGCAAACGGCGCCCCCCGTGGCCACGCATTGGGCAATAAAGTCCACTTTTTTCTATTTTTTGTGCTGTTTTTCCTTTTTTTACACTCTCTATTATATATTACACACACACACACACACTTGAGACTGCTGTGGGCTGAATACACAATAGCTGTATCAGTCACGGTTCTGACGATTCTTGGTGCCAGCACCAATCTGTCCACGGTGTTTCTGGAGAGCTGCAGCTTGCAGATCGCTTCAGGGTACCCCTTTCCTGATCACCAGCGCTCCGGCATTCAGCCTGCTGAGCACTCAAACAACCCAGTCCACACTTCCAGTTAGCGGTTCATCACTTCCGGTTAGCGTTATAGAAATGAAGTTGCAACATCGTAGGATCAACGGTGTTTATTCCCTCTTCGTGTGGTCTTACATGGTGCGGGTGGGAGGACGGGGGTTCTCAAAGGCGATGGCCATTTCACACCGCAAGTGGCACTTCAACAGGCATATAGTCCACCATATGCCTGTTGACTATATGCCTGTTGAAGCGCCACCCCACAAAGAGTGAATAAACACCGCTGATTGTGTGTTGCAACTTCTTTTCTATAAATCTAAACACAATAGCTGTATATACAATAGAGAATACAGAATAGAGACAGCTGCTACCTGTATACACAATAGAGATGGCTGCGGACCGTATACACAATGGAGAATGCTGCTGGCTATACATACAATAGAGAATACACAATAGAAACTGCTGCTGGCCATACACAATAGAGAATACACAATAGAGACTACTGCTGGCCGTACGCAATAGAGAATACACGATAGAGACTACTGCTGGCCGTACGCAATAGAGATGGCTGCCAGCCATATAGACAACATCCCAACAGCTTCCCTTTATTCCGACAGCCTCCCTCCATCCTGATAGTCTCCTTCCTTCCTCCATCCCGACAGCCTCACTTCATCCTTCCTCCATCCCAACAGCCTCACTTCATCGCGATAGCCTCCCTCCATACCAACAATGTCCCTCCATCCTGACCGCCTCCCTCCATACTTCCTCCATCCCAACAGCGTTCCTCCATCCCGACAGCCTCCCTCCATCCCGGCAGCCTCCCTCCATCCTGACGGCCTCCCTCCATCCTGACGGCCTCCCTCCTTCCATCCCGACAGCCTCCCTCCATACTTCCTCCATCCCAACAGCGGTCCTCCATCCTGACAGCCTCCCTCTATCCCAATAGCCTATTCCATCCTGACAGCCTCTCTCCATCCTTCCTCCATACCAACAGCCTCCCTCCATCCTGACTGCATCCCTCCATCCTGACTCCATACCAACAGCCTCCCTCCATCCTGACTGCATCCCTCCATCCTGACAGGGGCTGTGGGGAGACAGGGAGGCTGTGGGGGAGACGGGGGCTGTGGGGGAGACAGGGAGGCTGTCTCCCCCACAGCCCCCGTCTCCCCCACAGCCCCCCTGTCTCCCCCACAGCCCCCCTGTCTCCCCCACAGCCTCCCTGTCTCCCCCACAGCCCCCCTGTCTCCCCCACAGCCCCCCTGTCTCCCCACAGTCTCCCCCACAGCCTCCCTGTCTCCCCCACAGCCCCCCTGTCTCCCCCACAGCCCCCTGTCTCCCCCACAGTCCCCCTGTCTCCCCACAGTCTCCCTGTTCTCCCCCACAGCCCCCCTGTCTCCCCCACAGCCTTCCTGTCTCCCCCACAGCCCCCCTGTCTCCCCCACAGCCCCCCTGTCTCCCCACAGTCTCCCCCACAGCCCCCCTGTCTCCCCCACAGCCTCCTTGTCTCCCCCACAGCCCCCTGTCTCCCCCACAGCCCCACTGTCTCCCCCACAGCCCCCGTCTCCCCCACAGCCCCCCTGTCTCCCCCACAGCTTCCCTGTCTCCCCCAAAGCCCCCCTGTCTCCCTCACAGCCCCCTGTCTCCCCCACAGCCTCCAGCATACCTTACCATTGGGGGGAGCTGTGGATGCTGAGCAGGGGTGCCGGAGCCCGGAGGGCGCACATCAGCAGGACGCTGCCTGCGAGCCGAGGAGTAGCTGCGGGCCTGCGGCAGCTAGCGGTGGGCGCCGCCATGTTCTTTGTGGCCGGCGCCCACTAACAGTACAGCCGATGGAAGCTGAGACTTCAACAAAATGGCTAATTGGTGACCGCGGCCATTGTGTAGAGGTCTCAACCTCTATTGACCGGCTGTACTGTTAGTGGGCGCCAGCTACAAAGAACATGGCGGCGCCCACCGCTCCCTGCCGCAGCTTCTCCCCGCAACTCCAGGGCCGGGCGGCGGTGACCGGACTCCGGTCAGGCGGGAATGCGCCCTGCCCAAGATGGCGCCCTAGGCGATCGCCTAGGTTCGCCTAGCTGTCGTCCCGGCCCTGCTGACCGTACAGGAACATGATCTGATCATACCACATCTCCTGAGCAGGGGAGGAAAAAAAAAAGAGTATACAGGCATTACAGTATGGGATCACAAATAATTCTTTATTTGAGATAAAATATTTTTTACTAATATTTTCTTTTTCTGTTACTTATGACTTTTGTATATGATCCTCTGAATTGTAAAGCGCTGTGGAATATGTTGGCATTATATAAAGATTATTATTATTATTATTATTATTATTAAAATTAGAGAGGAAAGAAAAGGGTTTCCAGACAGCCCTCCCGCCTGGATGAATAATCTCAACTCGCGGGGAAACATTTAATGTGATTTTTATTTTCTGTGTGTTTCGGGATTAACCCTTAATCAGGAAAAAATCACATGGTTAACCGATGTCATCAGTTAACCTTGTGATTTTTTTTTCCTGATGAAGGGTTAATCCCGAAACACACAGAAAAAAAATATCACATTAAATATATCCCCGCGAGTTGAGATTATTCATCCAGGTGGGAGGGCTGTCTGGAAACCCTTTTCTTTCCTCTCTAATTTTGTTATTGATTTAAGTGAGACTGCAGCAGTCCATCATCAGGTTGTCACTGAATAAACCACGAGTGATTTGGTTGTGACCCTCACAACCATTATAAGGTGAGCACTGTTTGCACGAAGTTATTAATTCACACACAGGTATACCCTACGTGCGCTTTTTTCTTTCCAGCCATATTTTATATTATTATTATTATTAATAATAACAAATGTTTTACATCAAAAAAAGAATCAGCTGGGACCCCATGCTGTATACAGCTCTGGCAAAAATTAAGAGACCACTGCAAAATTTTCAGTTTCTCTGATTTTACTCTTTATAGGTATATTTTTCAGTAAAATGTACATTGTTCTTTTATTCTGTAAACTACTGACAACATATCTCCGAAATTAAAAGCTAAAAATTTAGTATTTATTTGCAGCAAATGAGAAATCGTGAAAATAATAAAAAAGAAACATCAAACCTCAAATAATGCAAAGAAAACAAGTTATTCATTTAGAAACAACAATACTAATGTTTTAACTTATTTGGTGTAATAAGCATGATTTTTAATTACAGCTTTCATACATCTTGGCATGCTTTCCACCAGTCTTTCACACTGCTTTTGGGTAACCTTATGCCACTCCTGGCACAAAAATGGAAGCAGTTCTTCTTTGTTTGATGACTTGTGATTATCCATCTTCCTCTTGAGATTCCAAAACTTCCAGAGATTTCAATGGGGTTCAGGTCTGGAGATTGGGCTGGCCATGACAGTGTATTGATATGGTGTCTCTTCATCCACACATTGATTGACCTAGCTGTGTGGCATGGGGCATTGTCCTGCTGTAATAACTAGTCCTCAGAGTTGGGGATCATTGCCTGAGCAGAAGGAAGCAAGTGTTTTTCAAGGATAACCTTGTATTCAAACATCTTTCACAAAGATTAACCTGCCCAATTCCAGCCTTACTGAAGCATCCCCAGATCATTACCGATCCTCCACCAAATTTCACAGTGAGTGCAAGACATTGTGGCTTGTACACCCCTCCAAGTCTCCATCTAACCATTAGGCAACCAGGTGTTGGGCAAAGTTGAAATTTAGACTCATCAGAGAACTTACCTTACTCCAGTCTTCTATGGTCCAATCCTTATGGCCTTTGACAAACTTCAGCCTGGCTCTCCTTTACTTCTCATTGATGAAAGGCTTTTTTCTAGCTTTACATGACTTGAGCCCTGCCTCTAGGAGCCTGTTATGAACTGTTCTTGCTGTGCACTTCACCCCAGCTGCCATTTGCCATTACTTTTGCAGGTCACTTGATGTCATCTTACGGTTGCTGAGTAACATTCGAATAAGATGATGGTCATCCTGGTGAGTGGGGAGTCACTTTCGCCCTCTGCCGGTCTGCAGCTTTGCTGTCCCCAATGTCTGCTGATTGACCTTGTTGTAATGGACTGCCGTGTTCGAAATTTTAAGGATGGAGGCAACCTGATGCTCATTGTATCCCTCTGCTAGTAAAGCCAGAATTGAGCACTTCTTTTCCTCACTCAAGACTTTTCTTTTCAACTCCTTTGGCATGGTTAAAAGTTATTTTTTTAATTCAAATTACTTTTGGCCTATTCCTAGCACTTGTTTTGCCATCCAGCTTGTCTAATTGCAAGAGGATTGTGAAGATCACAGCAGTGTTTTTTATACTTTCCTTCGTTAAATAAGATTTGGTTCAGGTGATCACCTAGTCAAAAGCACATTAAGTAGAATGAGGTGTAGTTTGGTTGGAATACAAGTGACACTGGAATGAAATGGCTGTCAGTCATGTAGAGAATATGACTTTTAGACTGTATGTCTGTATATTCTTTTGAGTCCTCCCCAGCCCAGGAGATGTGGTATGATCAGACCATGTCCTTGTAAGGTCAGACACATCCATTACACATTACATAGCAGAGTTTTTATAAGATTATCTCAGCACAGGAACATTTCTTTGTAACACATCCAATTGTGGAAATCATTGTGGAAATTATTATTATTCTAAGATCTATTGATTAAAATAAACTTTAACCAATACAGATTTTCTCATGAACAAAGTTCATGAGAAAATCTGTATTGAACAATAGGAAAACATTTCCAACCACAGTGATATTGTAAAGAACACCTATTCTACAATATTGTTGTGTATATTTGTTGTCAGAGTTGATTGTGTGGCAAAAATACCCTAGAACATGATTCTGTAGGTTGTTTAAAATAATGTGGTTTGTGTCCCCCTTTTCTTGATACTGTAACACTTTATTTATGAGAGCACTTATTTATTAATACCATTTATGGGTATTTTAAATGTTTTTATCGCTTTTTTACTTCTATCTTTTTAGCAATTTGTGGAAACCTAAAAACATTTATGCATTTTTGGCATTTTCATGTATTTCTCTCTTCTATTGTATGGGTTACGGTAATTGATTTTATATTTTGATTGAACAGATTTACACAGACATAGATTTAATCTCTTTTTTATTTATTGCATTCATTTAATCAACTGTTCTATAAACTTCAAGAATGATGTTTTATTTCAATAAAACGTTCTTCTGATATCAAGCCTAGCCAAACCAAATTTAAAAATGCAACCCCTTATTGCCTGAATTAAAATCTACATATGCATACAAATAAATTGAGCTGGTATGATGTGAATATGCAACAGTAGGTATTAAGGGGTTAAGCAGCAGTAATAGGAGTAAGCACCTGTTGCAACAGTCAGATGCCAGCAATGTATGACAGTCAGCTTCTGATGGGTATGGTGGGTAAGGTGGGGTTTCAGCTCTTTAGTCCACTCTATACATGGGGACTCAATGTATTATTCAATATTATTAATATTTCCTACTTTGGGAATAGATTAAACTACTCAATTCTGCTACATTAGCCTCTAATCAAAATAGAAAAATGTAGAATCAGCGCAACCTTATTCATTCAAACGGGTGCAATACTTCCTGCATAAACGGTGCTTCATCCGTCATCCAATAAATGCAAAAAAACAGGCAGCACTCCTATGACATCTCAAAGTGGACTTTATTCCAGCCTTGTGTGCAACGTTTCGGAGTTAGGGCGCCTTCACACTGGCGTTCCCCTCCGCAGCGTTCTGCAGAGGGGAATCGCCATGTGTGCGCAGCGGCCGCCAGCTCCTATCTTTAGAATGACAGCGCATGACCGTGCGCACCCATTCACTCCCATATGTGATCTGTGCGCAGGCGGATGCCTGCACACAGATCACACACTCCCGCCCGCACCAGGGACGCACAGATCACATATGGGAGTGAATGGGTGCGCACGGTCATGCGCAGTCAAGCGCAGCACCGTGCGCTCCCATTCTAAAGATAGGAGCTGGTGGCCACTGCGCACACATGGCGATTCCCCTCTGCAGAACGCTGCAAAGGGGAACGCCAGTGTGAAGGCGCCCTTAATCCTCCTTCCTCAAGCATCAAGCATTGGGGTTCACAATCTAAACATCCTATCAGTATGTCTTTTTGAAATGTGGGAGGAAACTGGAGCACCCAGAGGAAACCCATGCGAATACTGGGAGAACATATAAACTTCTTGGAGTGTTGTCCTTGGTGGAAATTTGAACCCAGGAACCTAGCACTGTAATGATAACCACTGAGCCACCGTGCAGCCTGCCGTGGATGCTTACAGGACCTGTGGTGACGTCACAAGCCGATCAGCTGATCGGGTCACATGACCACAGTTACCATCGCGGTAACTGCGGTCATGTGACCCGATGACGCTCCGGGTCCTATAAGCACCCGGACCTTGCTGGGAGGCACCGGTGGATCAAGGATAGGTGAGCATAGTGATTTTTTTTTTTAACTCTTTCTTTTACTTAATTATACTTCTGCAATGTATATTATACATTGCAGAAGTGTAATTAGAAGGGTTGGAGCAATTTTAGTGTACTGAGCATGCTCAGTACACTAAACTTGGGTACATGGAACGATCAGCTGTTTCCTCGGACCCTATAGGGTGGCTATGTGTGTGTGTCCCTGTGGGGGGTCTGTGTGGTGTGTGTCTGTGTTATGTGTGTCTCTTTGTGGTGTGTGTGTACCTGTGGGGTGAGTGCATTTGTCGCTATAGAGTGTGTGTGTGTCCCCTTAGGGGTGTGTGTCTCTGTGTTGTGTGTGTTTCTTTGTGGTGTGTGTTTGTTCGGGTGCGTGGTGAGTATCCAATGTTGGGGCTGCACTTTAGCGACTATACACTTGCTGTTACTGTGGTGTATATACATGTCCCTGTGTGTGGTGAATATCTCATGTTGGGGTACATGGAACGATCAGCTGTTTCCTCGGACCCGTGCTCATTGGCCCCCATGTTATAGGCCACGGATCGGACGGATTTGCCTGATGCCATCTGATTTTGTGGGATCCGATTTTTTTTCTGTGCCCAAAATCGGAGCAGTCTCTGATTTTGGGTCCTGCAAAAAATCGGACACAAATCAGATCCCACAAAATTGGATGGCAATTAGGCCAAATCCGATCCGATCCGACCCCCATAGGATAACACGGGGGCCAAATCCGATCTGTGCTTGTCCGTTTTACAACGGACAGCCATGGATCCAACAAGATCATTATGAGAAAGCACCCTTAGTTCCACCACTAGTTTTATTTCCTACTAACTGTAGTACCCGGCTACGCCCGGGTTAATAAATAACTGCTGTTAGCTATAACAAAATAGAATTTGAATATGTCATATTAATGACCTGTAGGAAAATAGAAGCTGAGCTGTGATTGATTGCTATAGGCAGCCTAATAAATCTCCAGCCAACAGTAAACCCTCCCCCTGGCCTGGCAGTATATGTTACTCACACTTACACATAATAGGCAGCTCATGTGACTGACATCTGCCTTAATTCCCTATATGGCACGTGTGTTGCACATTGGCTGTTTTTAATCAGATGTTTATGTTTGGAAAATAAAGATAGCACACGTATGTCTGTGTGGGGTGTGTGTCCCTGGGGTGTGTATGTGTGTGTCCCTGTGGGATGGGGTCTGTGTGGTATGTGTCTCTGTTGTGTGTATCTCTTTGTGGTGTGTGTGTGTGTGTCCCTGTGGGGTGAGTGCATGTCCCCCTATAGGGTGTGTATGTGTGTGTCCCTGTGGGGGGGGTCTGTGTGGTGTGTGTCTCTGTTGTGTGTGTCTCTTTGTGGTGTGTGTGTCCCTGTGGGGTGAGTGCATGTGTCCCTATAGGGTGTGTATGTGTGTGTCCCTGTGGGGGGGTTCTGTGTGGGGTGTGTGTGTCTGTGTTGTGTGTGTCCCTTTGTGGTGTGTGTGTCCCTGAGGGGTGAGTGCATGTGTCCCTATAGGGTGTGTATGTGTGTGTGTCCCTGTGGGGGGGTCTGTGTGGTGTGTGTGTGTCTCTTCGTGGCGTGTGTGTCCCTGTGGGGTGAGTGCACGTGTCCCTATAGGGTGGCTATGTGTGTGTGTCCCTGTGGGGGGTCTGTGTGGTGTGTGTCTGTGTTATGTGTGTCTCTTTGTGGTGTGTGTGTCCCTGTGGGGTGAGTGCATGTGTCGCTATAGAGTGTGTGTGTGTCCCCTTGGGGTGTGTGTCTCTGTGTTATGTGTGTTTCTTTGTGGTGTGTGTTTGTTCGGGTGTGTGGTGAGTATCCAATGTTGGGGCTGCACTTTAGCGACTATACACTTGCTGTTACTTTGTGTGCATGTGGTGTATATACATGTCCCTGTGTGTGGTGAATATCTCATGTTGGGGCCCCACCTTAGTGACTATATGCTGGTATGTGCTGTTAGTCTTTGGTGCTATCATTAAGCCCCTCTCATTCACAACTGTCAACTGGTAACTGTCACTTTTTCCCCATTATGTCGATAGGGGCAAAATTGTTTGGTGAATTGGAATGCGCGGGGTTAAAATTTCGCCTCACAACATAGCCTATGACGCTCCTGGGGTCCAGACGTGTGACTGTGCAAAATTTTGTCTCTATAGCTGACAGCTGTCGATTTTCCTCCCACACGTTTCCTTTCCCTTTTTTCCCATTATGTAGATAGGGGCAAAATTGTTTGGTGAACTGGAACGCGCAGGGTTAAAATTTCGCCTCACAACATAGCCTATGACGCTCTCGGGGTCCAGACGTGTGACTCTGCAAAATTTTGCGGCTGTAGCTGCGATGGTGTAGATGCCAATCCCGGATATACATACATACACACACACATACATACCCACATACCCACATTCAGCTTTATATATTAGATATGAGCATTACTACCATATATGGGCATTACGCCGGGCAATGCCGGGCTCTACATCTAGTCTACTATATAATTACTAATAATAAGTGTCACAGACGTCTGCCACTTATGTCGCCATCCCACAATGCAGTGCGGCACCATTGTGGGATAGCGACACAGGCGACAGAAGTCTAAATGACAAAGACGCCTTCGCTACCGTCGAGAGATTAGCGGTGGTAGCCGCTGCTCATCTCCCGCCACACAAAGGTCAGCGGCAACACAACCGGGAGATGAGCGGCGCCCGCGGAAGTACGCTGGCCGCCATATAGTGGTTATTTTTAAGGATTTAAACCAATTAAAAAACATCATGAACTTTAACTGTCCTTTCACAAAGAAAAGATGACAGCTGAAACATTCTGCCCGATCCACAAAAAGTGTGTACTAGACCATGGCTGCATGAGTTCTGCCATATATGTTTAACTATGAAACCCTGCAGTATTACAGAATATGACATAGTTCAATAGCCAGTGAAAAATGAGTTGCATGGAAGACAGATGGTTCCCAGTGGCCTCACCCCAGTGATTGCCCTTGAGCGACAGGTACCTTCCTATCAATGGCAGGGCAGGGAGAAGCCGCCAGGGACCGGTCGGCCCGACTTGTCTTCTATGTAGTTGGGTCCCCGGCATGTATTATGCAGTTTTTTTTTTTCAGTTTTAAACATTTCTGTCTGAAATCATGCAGCCAGTGTTGTGTATTGGGCTCGATGTATCGACAGTCATGTTCTCTTTAAAGCATTTGTGAACCTATTCTGTTTTTGACTAAATATTCATCTTTACTTAATCCAGAAAGGATGAAAAAGGAAAATAATATGTCAGGAAAAAAAAAATGATATGACATAGTATTACAATTTATTACAATTTACGTTGCAAACTAGACAAGCGCAAAAAGAAATGGTGAGAGACTGGTAGCTAAGGTCACAAGCTTACATTTATATTTGGGCATCCTTGTAATGTGTTATACTGGATTTTGTGTTATTCTGATGTGAAGTTGACAGAAACACATTAAAATGTATCATGTGTTAACATAATCCTGACATAACCTACATAAAAATGCCGTTTTAAGCCTAATGCTTATTGAAAAAATAACAAATAAAAGTAATCACTGTCCACATAGATGCAGATGGATTCTAAACAAAATGCAGTAATTATCTTAATAGCGAGTCCTAATTTGCTTAAAACAAAACTCTGCTATAAAAAACCTACTGTGATTATTCATTTGATAGTCTGTTAGACAAATTGGTGAATAATTGTGTAGCCATCAAGTTTTCTCAGTATTCTGGATATATTCAGGTCTTGTTTTTTAACCCCTTCCCAACCTATGACGTAGTGTGGCGCCCCTGCCTCTGGCTGCCACAGAATAGTACTGCATATAACATACTTTGTACTGTTAGTCTGATGGGAGTGATGATTTCTTTGCAGGAGATTGAAGCATTCACACACAATACCTGATCCCTTACAAGTAGATATGCTCTAGATGCTTGGATTAGGCATGTGGCATGGTTTCTGATAAGGGGAGGGGTTAGAGTGAGAAGAAGTTTCGGTTTACAGATGGGGAGCATGAGGAGACATCCAAGATGGAGAGGCTGTGAAGTGCTCATTTACGATGGCTGCATGGCGAGGCTCAGTCTCCAGGTCACCTAAGCTTTCAAGGCTCAGTGGCAGGCATGAGAAGGTTATGTGGGTCCCTCATACCCAGCAGCAAGTATAGTTCCCAGGGGCACAGTAATACATAAGAGCAGACAACTGATCTAAAGCACAGATACCCACAGGGCCAACGCTACCAGTCTGGCTAGAGGAAACAAACTGAAGGACTAGAAGCCAGGTGGTATCAAGAGTTCCTGGCTTCGAGAAGCCTGAGAACTAGTGAAGAGGCAGTGGTAGGCAAAACTCTCATCCGGCAGAGGAACAAGCTACCATCAGACCAGCCACATTGCATGCCTAGGAAGGAAGTTGTCACGTGCTACGGACGGACTCACACGTGGACCCACTGGACCGCGTAAAGCGGATGCTGACACCGGGTGATAGAGAGGCAGACACGTACCGTAGAGTCAACGGGTTTATTAAACAGAACTATAACACAGAAACACACGCCCCTGGAGAGGGCCACAAGGCCGCAACACTGGAGACCCAGCGAGGGAGACCCCGGAGCGCTTGACCCCTGTACAGGGATACCGCCGGGATCAGCCTCGAAGGGGCCAATGCAACGGACACAAGTGTTCAACCGACCCCAGGCGACGTGGTAACAAAACAGAATCGAGAATATAACGAGAGACGGGAAGCAGGAACACGGGGAACTAGGAACGCAGGGAGATCCAGGAACACGGAGAGATCCAGGAACCAGGGAGATCCAGGAACACGGAGAGATCCAAGAACCAGGGAGATCCAGAAACACAGAGAGATCCAAGAACCAGGGAGATCCAGGACCACGGGGATCCGGAGCCGGGCGAGAACCAGCGATCAGCTTGGAGGGAACCAGGAGGACGTCCAGGAACACGGTGATCAACCGGGAGCCGGCAGGAACAAGATCTGGAGGAGGTAACACGGAAAGATCAGGTAACAGACCAAACGAGGAGCGACCTGACAGACCAGAAGTGGCAACTTCCCCAAGGGGAAGGTAGAAGTTGCCCTGGCCCCGACTGATTGCAAACAGGAGGTTTAAATCAGGACAGGGCAGGGCTGATTGGCCGGGCACAGGGGCTTGGTGATTGGCTGGAGGGAGGAGCCAGATCCCTGCAGTCTCTCCAGCAGAACCTGAGTAGGAGACCGTTTCATGAGTACTAGCAGTGGTACCAGGAGTGAGAGGAGCAATGTTGCTCCAGCAGAGGGTATAAGGGCAGTAGGCCGCAGGCACGGGCGGCAGACCCCCGAGGGGTAACAGTACCCCCCCCTCTACGCCCCCCTCCCCAGACGGAAACTGGGCGGGAACCTGCGCAGCAGGCGCGGGGTAAGGACCTCCGCCTCCTTGGTCCTGGGGCACCGTCCGGGGCAGAGGGGTCTCGAGGGCAGTGGCATGGGCGTCATGGGACGAGCACAGGAGAAACCGGATGTCGGTAGGGACACCGGCAGGCGGCAGGACGCCGTCAGGGACACCGGCAGGCGGCAGGACGCCGTCAGGGACACCGGCAGGCAAGACGTCATCAGGGACACCATCAGGCAAGACGTCATCAGGGACACCAGCAGGCAAGACGTCATCAGGGACACCAGCAGGCAAGACGTCATCAGGGACGTCATCAGGGACACCGACAGGCAGGACGTCATCAGGGACACCGACAGGCAGGACGTCATCAGGGACACCGACAGGCAGGACGTCATCGGGGACACCGACAGGCAGGACGTCATCTGGGACACCGACAGGCAGGACGTCATCAGGGACACCGACAGGCAGGACGTCATCGGGGACACCGACAGGCAGGACGTCATCTGGGGCACCGACAGGCAGGACGTCATCAGGGACACCGACAGGCAGGGCGACATCAGGGACCCCGAGCGGCAGGACACCCACCGGATCAAGGCTGGAGACTCCCCAGGAACACGGAGGAGGAGCCGGTCCAGGAACAAGACACGATGGGACGGTACCTGGGTCTCTTGTCGTGTTCGGTAGGCTGGCAAGCCAATCATCCAAAGAGGACACCTGGGAAGCCATCTGAGTCTGTAGCTCACGCAGAAGGTCCCACTCCTGGTGGAGACTCAGCACCTGAGAAAAGAGAGTGGGATCAACAGTAGAGGGCGCCCCCAAGACTGTGGGTGCCCGGCGGGGAGTCCTTCTCCGGCTGCTGCGGGTGCAGGGAGAAGAGGACGCTCGGGCCTCTAACGACTGGAAAAGCGCCGTAACCCGGTCGTGACTCTGGTGGAGTGCGGTCAGCTCTCTTTTGACATCAAACCTGGCGTCAGCGGAGTCCATGGCCAGGGCAAAATCTGTCACGTGCTACGGACGGACTCACACGTGGACCCACTGGACCGCGTAAAGCGGATGCTGACACCGGGTGATAGAGAGGCAGACACGTACCGTAGAGTCAACGGGTTTATTAAACAGAACTATAACACAGAAACACACGCCCCTGGAGAGGGCCACAAGGCCGCAACACTGGAGACCCAGCGAGGGAGACCCCGGAGCGCTTGACCCCTGTACAGGGATACCGCCGGGATCAGCCTCGAAGGGGCCAATGCAACGGACACAAGTGTTCAACCGACCCCAGGCGACGTGGTAACAAAACAGAATCGAGAATATAACGAGAGACGGGAAGCAGGAACACGGGGAACTAGGAACGCAGGGAGATCCAGGAACACGGAGAGATCCAGGAACCAGGGAGATCCAGGAACACGGAGAGATCCAAGAACCAGGGAGATCCAGAAACACAGAGAGATCCAAGAACCAGGGAGATCCAGGACCACGGGGGATCCGGAGCCGGGCGAGAACCAGCGATCAGCTTGGAGGGAACCAGGAGGACGTCCAGGAACACGGTGATCAACCGGGAGCCGGCAGGAACAAGATCTGGAGGAGGTAACACGGAAAGATCAGGTAACAGACCAAACGAGGAGCGACCTGACAGACCAGAAGTGGCAACTTCCCCAAGGGGAAGGTAGAAGTTGCCCTGGCCCCGACTGATTGCAAACAGGAGGTTTAAATCAGGACAGGGCAGGGCTGATTGGCCGGGCACAGGGGCTTGGTGATTGGCTGGAGGGAGGAGCCAGATCCCTGCAGTCTCTCCAGCAGAACCTGAGTAGGAGACCGTTTCATGAGTACTAGCAGTGGTACCAGGAGTGAGAGGAGCAATGTTGCTCCAGCAGAGGGTATAAGGGCAGTAGGCCGCAGGCACGGGCGGCAGACCCCCGAGGGGTAACAGAAGTATTGTATCCTGTTAACCTGTTTGGACTACTCAGTAAATAGTAAAGTGACTATTTTGTTTACTGTTGTCTCATTCTCTTATTAAACTGCATAACTACCCTTATCATCTCCTTGGGGCCAGCCCTAGTTGGAAAAGGTTTTCCTTCTGCGCTGCTGCACCACCTAACCCCAGGGATCATTTGCAAAGCCAACCGAATGAGGCTGATTGTCCCAACTGGCATCATGAATCAAACTTTTTCCTTATCCCTACCCTCTTTATAAGTGCAGTTAGGACCACAGCTACTGGGAATGCCTACAATGAACTGAACTTTGGCCCAGCCGCTAAGTAACCTGGCCCTTTTAACTGACGCAGTAGCTGATACATCATTATTGTTGAGGTGTTTGAGACCTATGATGTATGTGGTATATCATGGTGATTTTGCAGGCACAGGAGTTGTAAACATGCGATCACCACCAAGGCTTAAGCTTATGTGGAAGCTCTCACTGCCAGTAATGGTGCCTGCATTACTCCTGGAGGTTTAAACCCCTAAATGCTGCAATTAATATTGATCACAGCATTTAGGAGGCTGGGAGTGGAGTGCAATTTTGTCTAGGGGTGAAACTACAATAGGTACAGGGTCCCGGATCCCGGAGCCTAGGCTGCCTAAAAGTCCCATTAGCCTACAGAAAAAGACTAATGCTTTTTAAGATTTCCAATAATTGGGGACACCTTTGGAGATTTTGCTTATGTAGTGAGGTGAGCAATTCAGATTGTATTATTGAAATGGACACTGAAGTGAACATTACACAGTCCGCTACTGCCCCTTGTGGACAAGTGCTGAAACAAACGCAGGGAAGTGGGAAATTTACTTTTCAGCAAATGTGTTTACTCAGGAAGAGAGAGCAGCAGGAAGTCAGTGCAGACTCAGAGCTGAGCCAGGGAAGATCTGCCTGTGGATGTCTGTTGCAAGAGGACTACTTTGCTACACCTTGCCGGAAAAATCACCCCGCAGAAGCCCTCGTGACTGATCCTGGGCCACTGGACTTTGGTGCTGTGACTCTGGCCGCTCTGCAAAACCTTGCCCGCCGAGCACCCGGAGTGCATGTGCAGGGGCCGTGACCGACATAAGGGAGCCATTTGTACTGCCGTGATCTCCCCTTCTGCTGCTCGGTGTGCCCTGAGACTGGGAGAGACATTAAAAGAAAAATTCCGTTACCTGCGAAAGGAGACCAAAGAAGAAGACTAAGGAGTTTCCCCCTTCAGCGCTGCACCAGGACCCGTCATCGTGAGATCCCCAGGCCTGCGACGTGGGAGCGACATCTTCTTCTGTGATAGACTGGTACGTGATTTTAGGGAAAGTTAGGGAAAGATACCTTCATTGTTGTGTTTTTTTCTTTTCTTGCTGCATACCCGGAAGAAGTGAAGATCCAGAGACTCTAATATATACAAGTGCGCATATAGTTCGGTTGGCTGTGATATAAACATGTTTGCCAGTAAAGAAACGTTATTATCGGTTAAACCTGAGTATGGGGATTCTGTTGAGAAAGATCATACACACACACCCGCGGCCTTACCACCGGTCTCTACATCTACATCACTGCTTCTCTCTAAAGTGATCTGTCTGTGCTGTGAGTGCAGCACTGAAAGTTATAATTTATTGCAATGCTGGTGCATTGCACTGGATTATAATGGTGATCTGAACAATAAAAGGTAATGTCCCAAGCAGAGACTAAATAAAAAAGTACAAAAAAGTAAAAAAAAATATAAAAATGACGTTGTTGTCATTCACTTGCATACAGTCAGGAGGGGCACATTTTACATGCAGTATGGCGGTGTTAGCGTTGAGCGGGACGGGTTTTCCATAGACAAGGGCAGCACAGACCACAGTGTGCAGCACCCCATATTACCCTTAAAAAGTAATTTGCATACAGCAGATTAAAAGTTTTTTCTGAGGTATGCAATGGCACGTCTTGGGATACAAAGGGGTTATAGTAAGCCCAAATGCATCATGTTTAAGGTGGTGGGTAGGGTTCAGACCCCTCAAAACAGGTGACAGGTTCCCTTTAAGGGGCAGATGTCTGACATGTTCCAGGAGTTAAAAGTCTGTCTCTAGAGGTATAGTCAGTCAGCATAAGGATCTTCTCTTCAAATAGGGTTGTCTTATTTGCTTGTACAGCCTGTCAGTGAGATAGCCTCAGATTCTACATGGAGGATCTATATCTATTAAATAAAGACTCATGTGTCCTCCCTAGAAAGGCAACAGCAAATAAAATCAGAGATTATGCTATGCCTTGAAGGAGAAGACATTCTCAGTGCACCTGCTGCTATATTAATGTCTGCAGAATGGTGGTCTGGACCTGAAAAGACCCTGGATCCGGGAACCAGAGTCAGGACTGTCTATAGGGTTGATCCTTCACAAGTCAAGGATTGGGAACACTCTCCCTCCAGGTAGATCTGCTGTAGCGTAGCTTGAAGCTCATAGGCCCTGATGCAAAATCTCCAACGGGACCCCCAATTGTTGAAATTCTTTAATAACAGTGGTCCTTTTCCATAGGCCAAAGGGACTTTTGGGGGCCCTTAAGTTCCAGGGTCCAGATGCAATTGCAGCCTCTGCACCTATTGTATTTATGCCCCTGGTTGCTTGATAAGGCATTTTTAATTTTTATATGATGCCTCGCTTGTTACACTAAAAGAGGGCTCCAATCTCTGTTCACTACAAACGTCTCAAGGGTGCTATAGATTAAATAATGGTCTGGTGACAATTAATTTCTGCAACCTTCAAATTGTTTGGCTCCCAACTCGAAGATATCCTTAAATCGCTGGTCACGAATCAGGACGGGAATACAAAAGTATGGAGTTTAATACAAGAATTCCTACAGAAAGGGGCACTAGAAGAGGTACCACCTCATCAAAGGGATTAGGAGTGTGCTTCCCTCTGTCTCCAGTCCCCAAGTCTGGAGGGAAATGATGTCTAGTAATAGATCTCATTTTCTTGGTAAAGAAATAGTTCAGAATGTGGATCACTTGATCAGTACTATCGGTTGTGCTGTGGGACAACTCGTTATCAGCTATGGATCTTCAGGTTGCTTTCTGCATGTCCCTATTCTCCCAGCACATTGCAGGTTCCTTTGGGTAGCAATCATGAAGGAATTCCGGTTACACCACTTCCTGTTCACCTGTCTTCCCTTTGGGATCTTTGTGGCCCCAAAGGTATTCACCAAATAATGTAGATACTCTTGGCTGCTCTAAGACTCTAGAGGATCTACATAGTACCCTTTTAGATGACTGGTTACTGAAGGCCTTCTTCAAAATCCCAGTTAGTGGACCATCATCAGAAGGCTGAGTTTACGAACATCTCATAGGTTCCTCATAAACATGCAGACATCACAGCTGGTTTCTTACAAGAGATTTAAGATCCTTGGAATTGTCATCCACTCTCACTGTTTCTCTTTGATCTTGTCCAGTGAAATAATCCAGTAAATTCAGATCAGTCTGTCTCATCTACCCCGCTCAGCCGTTATCTTGATCAGAACAGCTATGAGAGTCTTGTGGATGCTGTCTTTATCCACAGAAGCAGTTTCATGGGCCAAGCATCACTTCCGCTTTCTCCGAGCAAACATCTTGTGCTGGACCGGGTTTGACCTTGACTTTTATTCCGTGTGCATATACCGCAAGCAGCAAGGCAAGCCCTCCTGTGGTTGTTGCTCCTGTCACGTCTGAGTCAGGGAAAATCCTGTCTTCCTTGCTGCCCAATGACTCTCACCGCGATGCAGCAGGGCTTGTGTGAAAGGAAGGCCAGGTGGCAGACTGTTCAGTGCAAAGATCTTGGTCAGAGCAACTAACCCACCTATCATCCAACCTCAAATTTGAGGGCAATAAGAATGGCACTTTTTCATTTTTGTCAACTTTTCCAGCTTTTGCTAGTAGTCTAATCTGACAATCTAGCATCAGTGGTTTATATCAAGAATCAGGATGGAACCAAGAGTCCCCTTTTAGCTGCAAAATGTCACAAGATCTTTCTCTGGGTGGGAAAGTATCTCCACAATATCTCAGCAGTTCACATACCCAGGGTCTACAACATCAAGGCTGGTAGGTTAAGTTGCAACAAAATACTTTGCTCAGAATGGAGCCTCAAAGGAGAGATCTTCCTGCAGAGTACCAACATAATGGAAGCTCCTGATCTGAAAGCAAAAGCCACACGTCAGAAAGGAAGTGTAGTTGCTTTGAAGGCACAATCATTCATGGACAATGAATGTCTTAACTATGTCTTGGTTATGTCTGCTGATCTATGTCTTCCCTCCTTGGCTACTGGTTCTGAGAGCCCTGAGCAAGGTCAGGGAAGAACATGCAAAAGCTATAGCAGTTATTTCCTTCTGACCTCAAAGAAATTGGTTTCCTTTGTGTGTCAGTGGTCCAGGAGGAGATTCTGGAAGCCTCAACTTGTTCCATATCACCTATTTCAAGGGAACTTTCTCTACCAGAATCAAAGCAAGTTGCATCTGTCGGTATGGATATTGTCATGAAAAATGTGTAATTTTTCGGATTGCCAGAGCAGGTCAACAAACTTCTTGGTAGCTAGAAGACTAGAAACTTTAATGGTGTATGCAAGAATAATGAAAATCTATAACAGATGGTGTTCCACGCAAGAAACTGTTTAAAGGTCAATTCCTCCAGACTGGTCTTGGTAAGGAGCTACAGTTTAACAAACTCAAGACACCAGTTTAAACCATTAATGTACACCTAGATGGCACATTTTCCTGACTGGCTAATCACTAGGGTTTTTAATGCCATTAGGAACCTAAGACCACTATTCGTACCTCCTGAATCCCTCATGGGATCTCGCCTTGGTCCTAAAAGGACTTGAAAGTTTCCTTTGAACCATCAAACCAGGTATCCATCAAACATCTTCTGGGAAAACATTGTTCTTAGTGGGAATAACAATTGCCAAACAAATAGGAGAGTTCCAGTCATTGTCTTCCAGAGAACCATATCTATAAATATTGGGAGAGGCTACCGGGCACAAATCAGAAAGGCTAGAGTTGTTCAATGACCATGTGTGCCATAGGGAGCACTCCTCGGAGCACAGTGTTGCACACCCTCAGTAAGCCATAACAAAAGTCTATGAAGGTAGAAAAAGCAGGGCGGCACTCTCCGGGTTGCAAATCATCCATATAGTTTTTTCCAGAGCCTTTGTGCTACCAGAAATGAAGAAGCCCCTATATTTCCATTAACCAATGGCAGACCTGAGTGGGAACTTGTGTTTTTGTGGGTTGACCTGAATGCTATTTGGTGGTGATTTGGGTACAGAACATTTTGGATCAGTTAACATTTATCCTGTGCTCTATGCTGAGCAGTTACATCCAGGTTTCCTTCTACATATCCGAATGTGATTTAGGTGCAACCCCCAATGGATCCATTCACTATAATAAAGCAGCAGAGTTACTCCAGACTCCATTTGGCCTGTGTTTAGTGGTATACAATACTGCTGATGAACACACCTTTGTGTACGCCAAGGCTGGGGTCACATTTGGCCAGGCAATTGCATTCACCGCATCCAGATCCGGATGCGGTGAACGCAATTGCCTTCACACACATTTTGTTTCCAAAATGTATTCTGTGAACCGCAATACGGTAACCGGATTGCTCCTGATGTGTAATCCGGAGCAATGCAGTTACCGTCTACTTTGTTCATTCCTGCTGCCGCTTGGATCAACAAAGTGTTAAATGTTTATTAACACATTAAATATTAATGCCGTAGTAGCTGTGGGCAACATGTCTCTAGGGGGTGCCCACCCCTCTAGAGACATTCTGTCCACTCCTATGGGCATGTGAGGGGTTAATACCAGCAGTTATACTATTGCCAGCTTTTGCCGGCTTTGTTACAATTTTATGAATGAAGCCGCGGCTTTATTCCTCAGGCCAGTACAATTACAGAAATACCGGATTTATTTATTTATTTTATTTTTTTAGATTTGGTTACAAATACGCTAAAAACACTTTTTTCAAAATAAAGATTTTTTTTCAATCATCAAATTTTGAACTCTATAGGTTTTTATTTTTCTGCTGAGAGTCATGTGAGGGCTTGTTTTTTGCGGAATGAGTTTGAGTTCTTATTGATATCACTTTGGTCACATCAATTTTTTTTGATCGCTTAATATTCTACTTTATCTGAGGCAAAATCAAAAGGAAATAGCAATTCAGGATTTTTTGTACGCTATTTAGCATGTCATAAAAGTAATTCGGCAGCTTTATTGTTAAGGTACCTTTACACGTCGCAATATCGTTCTGATGTGCATACAATTTCACGGTAGCGCGCACGTTTTTTGGCACTTGTCCAAGATCGCATAGGAGATGTCATACAGGGAGATATCAGCAGGCAACGCAACTAGGATGTTGTACGCAACTTTTGTGCGCTGGGTATGAGCAACCCAGGGAAGATTGGAGTGAATAGGGGAAGTTGCGCTCCAAATCGTAGTTGAGCCATCACACAGCGCGATCATGCCACTTCGCATATGCAACATTGCATGGTTGAAGAGCATGCACAATCTCATTGCGATATCGTCCCTGCGATTTATTGCTGTCGCATTGTCCTGTTACACGACACAATGCGCCAACGATATCAACTGCAACTACCACACCAGCGTGACTTTTTGTCGATGTTGCATTGCGATATTGCGACGTGTAATGGTACCTTTATGGTCAGTACGATTACCACATTTATATAGTTTTTTTTAATATTTTGTCGCTTTTACACATTAAAAATTATTTTACAGGAAAAATTGTTTTTGCATTTCTGTATTCTGAGAGCTTTTCATTTTTTTCGCCGATGAAGCTGTGTGGTGGCTTGTTTTTTAGAGGACAAGATGACATTTTCAGCATTTTTAGTTATATATGAAGTTTTCATCGCGTTTCATTTCACATTTTGTCAGTTGTTTGATGAAAATACAGTTTTTGCTAATTTTTATTTATTTATTTATTTTACAGTGTTCATTGAAGGGTGTGTGACAATTTTATAGATCCAGTTGTATTGGACATGGCAATTCCAAATATGTGTATTTTTTTTTGTTACACAAATTAACTATTTATTAGAGGTTTTTTGTGTTCTTTATTTTCGGCTTTTTTTTAACTGTTCCACCATTTTTTGTAACTTTTTCTACTTAGTTTCTATATGAGATATTACCTTTTAGAGTAGGGACACACTGGCGTGAAAAACAGATGAGTGCAATGTGAGAAAATCTCACATTGCACTCCCAGCAATGTTACAGAATGACTGAGAACAGACGTGTGTCATTCACTTTTTTTTCACCAGAATCTGGATGAAAAAAAGTTGCAATATACTACGACAGTATGTGAGTCACGCACGAGACTCGCCAAGGCAAGTCAATGGGTCCGATAAAATCATGGACAGCACACAGACCATCCTAGCGGTATCCGTTGTTTTCACTCATACATTATCATTCTGTATCTCAGAACACTGTAAAATGTTCCTGTGAATGATTATACAGTAAATAGTAACAGAGAAAAAAAACGGATTGCACATGGATGACACACGGATCAAAAAACTGATGTCACTCGTCCTACTCTCCTGGATGACAAGCTGGCTGTTTTTTTTCATGCCAGTGTGTTCCCAGCCTTACTGCTCTGACTGCAGTTGCACTGCATTGAAATGCTTGATATAGTGCAGCTGTCAGAGCTGCGTGCCACATGCCTCATGGAGGATGCTGCAGACATGATCCTAATGGTGGGTTTACACACACCAATTTCTGTGTCCAATATCTGAACAGATCTCTGGTTGCAGTGAAATCATGGACACATAGTTCCATTTTGTGGCTGTGTACAAATGGAACAATGTGTCGGTGATTTCACTGCAACCAGAGATCTGTTCAGATATTGGACACAGAAATTGGGGTGTGTAAACCCACCATAAGGCTATGTGCTCACAATCTGGAGGCACTGTGTCTTGAACACAGTGCCTCCAGACCTGCAGGAACCTGCGGGTGGATGCAGGGTGGCTTCTCCCTATGTGCACCTGATGGTTATCTCTTCCGACTCAGCAGCCTGAAATTAACATGCTGCAGAGATGTTGAAGTCTGGAAACCCGCACTGCAGCTGAAATAACACTGCGATTGGGAGAAGCATGGGGGATGGTATTTCAACAAGTTCCATTCACTATGCTGATATGTACAACATAGCGTTTTGGATGCAGTGGCAATTTGTTGCATCAAAAACGCTGCAATTTCTGATCTTGAGCACACACCCTGAGACTTTCCATAGTTTGGTGAACCTGAACCTCGGGTCACCATGGTGGCGATCAAGCCCTTGTAGGGGCACCGATCGGAGGGGAGAAAGAGCGCAATCCCTCTCCCAATCCCCTAAATGAAAAGATTATATTGATTGCAGTATTTAGGGGGTTAAACCGCCAGAAATGACGTGGAAAAGGGACAGCTCCTGCGCCCGCAAAATCACCAGGACATACCTGCATATCCTAGGTCAGTACGTAATTCTAATATAAGACATACACATACGGCCAAGGTTGTGAAGGGGTTCTTAGGGTACTGTAATGGCCACTTTACACACACCAACTTATCTGTCCAAACTTCTGAACAGATCTCTGGTTGTAGTGAAATCATGGACACATAGTTCCATTTGTACACAGCCACAAAATGGAGCAATGTGTCCATGATTTCACTGCAACCAGTAAGTTGTTCAGAAGTTGGACAGATAAGTTGGTGGTGTAAAGTGGCCTTTACACGTCACAACATTGCATGCAATTTCATTTGCAACTTACTGGTTGCAGTGAAATCATGGACATATTGTTCCATTTGTAAAACACTGACAACCAGCAAAATTGCCAGTGAAATTGCATGCAATGTTGTGACGTGTAACGGGTACCCTTAGCATCATTAGCACCAAAAAGAATGCTAAAGCCACTTAGGACCAATCTGTGCCCATAGGGATACATGGGAGGCCTAAACTGATCCGTGGCTATCCGTTTTAAAACGGATAGACACGGATCAGAAATTATGCAGTGAGAAGGCAGCCTAAATTACTGGGTGAGGGGATTAGGGTTTAAACAAGGAATGGGGTTTACCAACTTTTGGGTATAGTGTGCACGTTGGGTATTTAATTGCAGAAATTTCGTCATCTCCTGACAGGAAAAAATGGGGCAAAAATGTAATAGCATTTTTATGCTTATTTTGTACATCTTTATGCATTTGGGCTGGAAAAGCGCTGCAAAAATGCTTCAAGAATGACATGCCACAGATTTATTTCTGTACTAATTCTAAAAGGGAAAAAGAGTGTGCACAAAACTCCAGGATTCTCATTGACTTTGCTGCCATAAGGATTGACATGTAGTTTTGGGACAAAACTGCACGAAGAATGCATTAAAAATGCACTGTGTGCACAAGGCCTTCGTGTCATTCTGTACACAGGAAATGAGAAGTAATTATTTTTAGCATTTATACTTTTCATATAGCTTAGGGAGTAGAAACAACTTATATATGTAACCCAAAGAAAATGACGTGCAACAATTTGTTCCTGTCAAACAAATGTTTGCTTTCTATAGATCAGTAGAAGACTGTAGTCAAAGTGAAGAAATCCAAATCAGATTACATCACCTCAATGATGTCACTTTGTGCGCGTGTATGACTCATCCTGGTCCATAAAGAAAGAAAGTGTTGGAAATCTGTCATTGGACTGTCAAAAATCTCTAATAATAAGCAGAATATACCCATTATATATCAGACCTACTCGTAAATATGATGTTGAAATATGAAGTAAAACCATTGTATTTGCTGTATACAAATTCTTTCTTGTAACAAACATTAGCGTTAGTGAGTGTTCTCTTTGCAGATTTTCTAAATATCATCTATAACTGTTATTATTTTTTCTACATTGATAAATTGATCCATGAGAATTAGACAATATATATTTGTAGACTTCTCCGGTAAGAGAGGTTTAGCTTCCAGATCAGTACATTTAATGTAACCCAAATTAGTTTAGCTGTAGCTCAGGAAACACTCTATTGTTTCAGGTTGTTAACCACAAATGTCTTATAAAATGAAGCATGTTTACTGTCATTTTGCAGAAGTCATATCTTCCCTTATGAATTTGGCAATGCAGAATTTTAAAGATACCAGTGTGGGATTGTTATCATGCACAAGCCAAAGCTGTCAGGCCTCATTACTTCCAAGACAAAAATTACAGAATAATGTATTAAGCTTCTCGGTAGAAACACGCACTGCACCAGTTCTATATCATGGTTACATGATGACACCATCAGCCTACACCGTGAACTGCATCTCCACAAACTCAGGACCTCCCTGAAAAGAAAGATTTGTTATCATTATATGAATTGGATATTGAATGACGGAGCAAAAGAAAAACAGAGCTAAAACGTACAGCTCTTAATAGAGCTTTGGCCAGATTACAGAATGATTTTCTCATGGTTACCCTAAGTAAGAGTCAAGTCTGATGGCTGCTTATCATCCTGTGTCAGGGCAGACATAGACATAAGAGTGCCTCTGTGCAACATCGGTAGACGGATCCAGTAGTTCTTCATAATGCACAATTCCACCTTTTTCGGTGGGCTCCTTTACTTCTTGGGCCCTATATGGTTGCAATAGTTGTACAGTGCTGTGCACATTAATTGGGACAAAGCATTTTTGTAAGTAAAGTAAGTTGGGGTTACCAGTCAGTAATTCAAACCAGTTTTAACTGCTTTGGATAGGTGTGAGTGTACAACCTTGAGTAACAAAATGTCGTTTGACTGACTTAGGCAGAAAATAACAGCTAGCTGCCCCCTCAGCTTCAGTTGAGAGCTTGTTTCTGTGAGGAGTGGTTTAGTGCACTTTTTCTCTCAGTGTGATTCATGGCTGTAAAAATGGATGTTACTCCACGGAAGAGGCCTAGAATTATTACTCTTAATGAACATAACAAGTCTGACTGTAAGAGAAATCGCTTCCACCGTTGATAGTGGAAAATCTACCGTTTCAAGAATAATTTGCACACACAATGAAACTGGATCGTTTTCTCCAAAATGAAAAGGGAAATGTGGAAGAAAAAGGAAACGACACCATGAACTGATAAAACACTTATCAGCAATAGTAAAATTAATGCAAGAAAAACATGTAAACACTTGCTTTGTCTCAATTAATTTGCACAGCACTGTATGTGTATTGTGGAGCCCACTGGAACAGGGGTACTCGTACAGGACCGGGGTATCACGGGGGTTATCACAGCGGTCTTGGTCTGGACCATGTCCCGAGCCCACAGGCAAAGGTTGGAGGTTATTTACAGGGGAGAGAGTCGTGACGCCACTCATGGTGTGTGGTCAGGGTGAGCACCGCTGCTGCAGAACCTCCGGGCCTGGTCCCTGGGGCAGTAGTGATGAAAACAGTTTGTGAGGGAGAACAGGCTTTGCAAGGATTACACAGACTCACGGTTTTGCAGTTTTCCAAGTCTTTTACTGAAGATGGTACATCAGCTGAGTTCTGTCCATGGAGTCTGTGCAGGGGTCGGTTGCTCCCACCCTGGCCTGGGTCCTTTGGCTCCCTGTTTCTGCGCTATGAGTGTGGCCCTGCTGCCGCTTTTGCTAAGCTGCCGCGCTTTCTCCCCTGATGGGTACCAACTTGCTAGGCAACTTGAATCTTATTCCGTGTTCCTGACCCTCGCCGTGCTGCTTTGCTGTGGTACAGTAAAGATGTGGGACTTTCATTAATCCGGTGTTCACTGTGCTGTTTGTGTCAGGCACAGCATCGGATCCGGTATCCATTCTATGCGCTTCTCTGGGGCGAGTCTCAGGGAACTCAGTCTCCCAGGTGTGTTCCTCTCTGCTACTTCTCCTTTCCTCAGACCTTGGCTGGCCTGGAACTGGACAGTGGATCATGGGGTGAGCCTAACGCAGCTCTTTTACACCCAGATCCTTCTTCCTCAGTGCTGCTCTGCACTGAACTAATTGCCACTTCCTCTCACAACATATAGGGAAGCAGCTTTAGCTCCCCTTCTGGCCTGGAAGCGCTAGTGTAGTGTTGTGGGTTGTGTGGGGAGTTAACCCTCTGTGGTGTTACTGTGGCACATGAACTCTGGGGTGCCACACTATGTTTTGTTGGAGTAGCATTGGTCAGATAAAATGTACAGTATTTACCTAATTTCATGGTCTAAGGCAGAGGTGGGAATCTCCAGGTCTTGAAGCTGCAAACAGGTTATTTTTTCAGGATTTCCTTAGCATTGCACAGGAGTTGGAATCATTACCTGTGCAAGTGATTCAATTATAACCTGTGCAATGCTAAAAAATCTTGAAAATCTGCAATGTTGGCAGCTCTCGAGGCCCACCCCTGGTCTAGGAGAATAGCTATTCTCCTTGGGAGATTAATACTGCATGCCAGTAGTGAGGAGACTAGATTAATCTATGCAAGGAGAATAGCTATTCCCTCAAGGCCCCGTTACACGTTGAGACATCGCCACTGATTACATAGGCGACGTAGGGGCATGGCCTCTCGGCGGCGACATTGCCCCTACATTGCCTAATGTAAGGGGGCGATGTCGGCGCCTCTGAGAGGTCGCCTGGTTTCACATCAGTGATGTGAAACCAGGCGGCCGATATGGGGCGATGTGTACCATCGCCCCATGTAACCAGCTACTGGCGACCTGACAGGCGATGGGAGCCATAAGCTCTCATTGTCCTACATATCGCTGGGGTATTGAGACACCTTAGCGGCGATGCCGCCTGTCAGCTCGCCAGGGCACCGCCGGAGGTGTCGCCCCATGTAAATGAGGGACGGCTGATGATGGCGGGGCGCCAAAATCGTGCGCGCACTCCCCAGTCGCCTCTGACATCTCCGGCGGAGTCGGCAGGTGTAACGGCACCCTTAGACCTAGTCTTAGCCAGTCACACAGCCAGATCAGATCCCATACTTTGCACTGATGAGGGGCAATCACCTTGAAATGCAACGTCTGCAGATTGGGATACTGATATGGCATAAATCCTAAATCATATTGAATGGCTCATTAAAGAGTCCATTTTGACTTTTAGGATTGCTACTTTCAATAGGTGGCACTAGAGTTCGTCTACTTCCTCCTTGAAGAGAGAATTTGCATATCTGATTTCATGGCCTGCACATCCAGTTGCAGTGCAGTGTTGGTGCATTAGGTTTAACACATCATTCGGATGTTGCTTGAGAAATTCACATATTTGGTTGTGGTTACAAACTGCTACTTTTCCCTATAAACTTCAGTAAAAAGGTCAGATACACTGTACTTAAATCAGTACACCACATATATGGAGAAATTAAATTGGCATCATATTATTTCCTGATAGATTTCAGACATACAGAATATGCTATTTCCCCAACCACGGGTTTCACCATTCTTGCTAGGTAGTAAAAGGAGAAAGCTGTGCATGTGTTGTGGATTGGTGGCACAGGTCTGGGTTGCATTCTTCAGTTAGATACATGTCCCAGCACTAATATTTTCTTGTCTCCTTTCCTATGAAACATTTTAATCAAGACAATTTATCCTAATTGAAATTTAAAAAATATATATCTTCCAGAATGCAAGTGTTTTGACAAATCACTCTTTCTTCAACAAAATGGGTTGAGCTATGGCATCCATTTTACTGAATTATAGTGGCCCAGAAAAGGTTTGAAAAAAATATTACTCAACTCCCCGTATGGGCAACACCCCACTAACAAATCTCCCACAATAAAAAGCCAATCTACAGGAATAGCTCCCGCTCTGATAAAATCATCATAACCATACATAATAAGGTCAGTCTTTTATAGATACACCTGGAAAATTATAATCTCTAAATTTTAGTATGGATGAGCAGAACAGACTGGAGGCAATGGTGCAGCAAAGTGGGTCTTTATGGTGACACATGAATCAGAGAGGACCAGCACCAGCTAATGAATGAGGGATAGACGAAAAACAAGCAGAGCAGGAAGCACAGATGAAGCAGAATCAGGTGTGCAAATAATGGGAAAAGCAACCATATAGTAAACTGGTATATTCCAGCAGGGAAGTAGTTACTCTTAGGAATACAGTTAGGTACCTTACTGCATTGCAACAGTTAAACATGGGAGTAACCACAAAGTAAATGCAGACTGGTAACTTTCAGCAGGAAAATAGTTAATAGCAGTGATTTAACAGAGAAATAAATGAATAGTACTCTCCAGCAGGGAAGTAGTAAATGGCAGCAACTGTACTAAAGAAGTAAATGCAAATTGAAGATATGTATGAGCATAAGTTGGTAAATTGCAATTACAACTTATGCAGCCCGAGGGAACTCAAGTGCCAGTTTCGCAAGGAGGGACCTGACTACCCCTCCTCCCCCTGAACTATGCCACCTGCCCTTACACAGTACTGGGCCTACCCAGGATTTTATTGTGGCCACAGCACGTGTTTCTCTTAGGCATATAATCCTACAAGCTCCTCCCACACTATTTACAATATTTCCCGGGTGCCCTCGTATTCCCCTTATAACCAATTATAGTAATCGCAACTTATTTACGCAGTGTTCTATTCTCTCTCCTGCATGAGCAACAGGATACCTTCTAAGTTGGTATAGCACACACAGTCAACAGACTAACTTTTGTTTAACTTTAATCCTCAGCCACAGGTAATTGTGGTTGTTCTCTCTCACCAGGCGTTTCAGCAAAGCCTGATGCCACAGCAATTGGGTTGTATTCAGTTCTCCTTTGTAATTCACAGTGGGATTCCTCTGAATAATACACTTTCAAAGTCTTGATCTGTAAGATCTTTCACAGTTTCTAAACCACAACTCGTCAGTTCACCAGCAAGGTTACACATAGGAGAATTCTCTGCAGCTTTTGCAATCACTGTCTACCTTTCCCTATCTGTCTATATCATGACCGGTCATACGCTATTACTCACGACAAGCAGTTCTTCATCGGGCACTCGGTCAGCAAAAGTTCCTGGGGCGCTCCACCAGTCAGAGGAATCAGGCACATCCTCTCTATCTTCCTGGACATGGTGAGAACCCCAGATTACAAGTCACACAGACATGGCTTCTCCTTCTTCTTCCTCAGCCCACTCAGCTCCTCCTCTCTCAGATTCCCAGGGATTTCTCACAAATTGCAGTCTCTACTGTTTACCTTAGGGTTCTGGTGACCCCTAGTGGTCAGACGATGTAATTGCAGAACTTGATACAACATATTTAATGAACTCATGATTAATTATACCTACCAACATGCTACACTCACTTTACTGCTCACCTGTCCTGCTGTTATAGCCGCCTTGTGGTGATTAAAACAGCTCCCCAAGCCTCTTCCTTCCTTCTGTACTGCATCCGACACAATCTTTCTTCATCTTTACTCAGCACAATCTACATTATTATTTTTATTTCACCCTAGGTTTACTATGCACTGAGGAACAGAAATGTCCAATAGCATAATTAAGAACATTGGATTTGAATCAGATACAATTGATGGCCAAATTTTAAGCGAACTGTTATTCAAATTTCCACAGTTTGGCTTATCATAAAAGCATATCTTAAATCAAACATATTTTCAAACTCATCAGCCATAGCACCATCTAGTATCCCGTATAGGGCACTATCGGCACTTAAAGTGAACCATGCACCCAAGTTTTCAATAGGCAAAAAACTTGTCATTATTATTTAACAAAAAATTTTCATTAAAAGAAATTTGTTTTCATATTGAAAGGGTCAAATGCACCATATATACACAAATAACAAGAATGGGCATTCATGCACAGGGTCTGTGAAAAATAACTGCCCTCTTGCAAAAAAATAAAATAAAAAATAAAATTTAGGTACTGTCACTTTAAGAATTATATATTTTTTGACAAAGGTTCTATAAAAATTCCCCTATATCTGCACTATAGTATTCCTAAATACCAAAACAAACTGCCCAGGCTAGACCCAGCTGACTTGTTTTTTTGTGCTTTGTAAAGTATTAAAACCTTAGGGAAAAATAGTGATATAGTGGAAATACCTGCTCCTGTGCCACACTGGATCAAAGAGGTCCCTCCAGTGGCCGTATCCCCGCCGCCGTCTACCTACGTTTCAAAGTTTAGTTCTTATCTTACTCAGGGTATACGTATTTGGGGATACAATTGTGCAGATATAGGGAAATTTTTATAGAACATTTGACTATACTATAATTCTTAAAGTGACAGTACCTAAATTTATTTATTTTTTTTGCAAGAGGCCAGTTATTTTTCACAGTCCCTGTGGATGAATGCCTATTCCTGTTATTTGTTGTATATGTGATACATTTGGCCGTTTCAATCTGAAAACAAAATTATTTTAATGAAGAAAAATTTAAACAATAAAGAGAAGTTTTTTGCCTATAGAAAACTTGGTGTGCATGTTTCACTATAAGGGCCAATAGTGCCCTATAGGGGACACTAGAGGTGCTTTGGTTGATCTTTAATGTGGTGAAGCACAAAATAATTTTTTGGACATTTATGTGTATCTATCTATATTTTCAAATGTGTTTAAAGAGATCCTGTCACCCCCAAAACACCTCAAAACCTATTAAAAGCTGTCCCTACAGCATAGTAACACTTACCCTACACTCCTTTTACCTCCTAAAAGCACCAAGTGAAATAGGAGAAAAATGTTATTATAGTACCTCATTATGGATGATAATGAGTGACTATGCTATTCATAGTCACTCATCCAGGCTCTCCCACTGCATGATATCACGCCTCCATAGGCGTGATCTTGGAATCTGATTAAAATGCGCGCCTCCCCGCCGCTCTCCTGTGTCTCGGCCGGCCTGTATTGGGGCTTGGTGACGCGATACGCGTCATTTCCAGCGCCGGGTGAGTCAGAGCCGCAATATCCTCTGACTCAGCAATGATCCGGTTAACATAGAAATCCAACCCTACATGTATCACCTAGAACAGAGGGCCAATCATAGGCCCTGGTGGGTGGAGTGTTAGGGAAGTGTAGTAGAACACAATAGTCTAGACAGAACACAACAGTAGGAGTCTGGAATCTAGAGCAGAGCCTAGACCACAGAACTTGGAGAGGAGCGGGGGCTCCGCACCCCGTGCGGGCCCCTGGGCCGTCATCGGTCAGGTGTCAGCACCTGAGGCCTTAACTACCGGGATTGGGCATCATTCACACGGGTTCCCAAAAGACTCCCGTGCCCACAACTCACAGCCGGTTCACTGGTACCGAAGCTGGCAGCAGTTCACCTCTGCTACGCGAACCAGAAAGCGTGGAGGAGCAGCTTTACAGGAGCACCCCACCACCAGCCAACTTCCAGTCGTCTAACCAGCGGTGTACCCACTGAGGGATCCAAGGCTCCCCAAAACATCCAGAACGTACAGCATGGATAGGGCATTGAAGCAGCCTCCCCGTACCCGACCTGGTATTCCTGGGCGACACTGGCAACCAATTAGTTAGAATGGAGGAACACTGCGGATTTCTAAGGGACACCATCACTGCTGGTCCACCCGGTCTACTACTCAACCACTGTATGCCATGTACTGCCTGCTGGTTACAGTAAAGACCCGTTGCAGAGACTTTCTGTGTCCGTGCTTCCTTATGAACTGTCCGTCCGCACTAAAAGGTAACCGCAGCTGCCGCACAACATCTTGAGCAGCTCCAGCCTCCGGGGATCACCGCTCAGCCTGTGGGGAGCGTAACATCTTGCTGCTGTCCATCCCCGGAGGTTCCGCAGCGTCGGTAGTCCTTACCGAAACTACTCATAGGTGGCGTCACGAATAAATTAAAAACCCCTTTAATCTGTTCCCCCAAGACGTCTTCAAACCCTTTTGATCTGCACTACACCGGACCCCACTACCCGCAGGCGCGGTCCACCCGTGACAAGGAGGAAGGAAGCATCGCCTGTCTAAACCGGAGTCCCGGCCACGGTGAGTCAGAAAATGGCGTCACGAACAGGATACGCCACAAGAAGCCGCCATGTGCAAGCCCAGGAGTGAGTCAACCCCCCCTCATTGTGGGAGGGCTAAAGACAAAAGGCGCCAAACTCTTTGTCCGCCCTGATTGCTCGAATCAACCATGGGGGCGGACCCCAAAGACTTTTCCCACGATTGGACTATAAAAGCCCAGAGAAAATGGGAGAGAGGACCTTCTTCTTCACCAGCTCTACCAGAACGCTTACCGGTTGAACGGGCGTGGTTTCCCTCCAAAGAAGAAATGGCCAGCATGAAACTCCAAGACCTAATGCGGGAGGCGAGGCGGAGGCCAGAGCAGCCATAGGCCAACCGGGTCCGGGTCCTGCCCTTACCATAGACGGCAGCCCCGACTTCTGGCTAGAGGCTCTACAAGACCTCCGGGTGCGGTTACTAGAGACTGTGGAGTGGACGATTCGCAGCTGGAGCGCGATCCTAGGCAGACGACTACACCAAGCGATGCAGCAGAGCCGACCGGGTACAGCTTCTCCAAGCCCAGACGACGTCACCAGCTTCTCGACCGCCTCACCGTCGCCCACCACCTGTCCTGCTTCGTCACCGGAGCCCATAGACTGTGTCATTCCCGTGAGGACTACAGCTCGACCCGTATCAGCGGTCGAACCCGCAGCCGACCCCGTTCCTGAGCCGGAGCTTATAGTACGCTCCATAGAAGAGCTAGACCTTTACCAGGTTCCCACTGAGGAACCCGCGACGTGTTTCACCACTACAGAGACAGTCGCTTGTTTCGTCCCCGTACCGGAGGCTTCCCTTGCAACTGCCGAGGCCTACCTGGTAACCGGGATTGAAACCCCTCTACTAACAGCTACAGATGAAGAGGCAGGCAGCCTGGAAGCCCTGCAGGACGTCTCTGTGGAAGGATCCGCAGCACCACCGCCCCGTTGTACAGAGGAACCAGCTTCAACATCTCCAGCCAAAGAGCAGCCTGATGTGGTCATCGAGAAAGAGGTCGGAGAGGATGACGACGAGACCCGCAGCACAGCTGAGGATTTCGTCATGGGGTTCGCTTGGGGAGACACCGAGGAACTTCCTACCGGAACACAGCTCGGGTACACTGGTCGGGTGCAACGCTGACACCTTCCCCCGTGCCGTTCCACCGGGTGCCGATCCAGACAGCCCGCCAAGTTCAAGCTTCCCGCCAAACCACCAGCTCCGTTACTCATCTCTACACCCCGAGCCGTAACGACGGAGATGTACGCCAGAGACGACGAGAGGAGTGGCAAGCCCGTGAACGCGCCAACATGCAGGCCCGTGCCGAGGCTCGCCGCCAGCCGCCGCTGCCTGCTGAACTCCGCCGTGAAGGTAGAATTTCCACCTTTAATTTACATACCGGGTGGGGGTTCGCTTGGGAGGTGGGTTTGAATGAGGAGGTGTTTGTGGGGCGCCGGAACGTTGAGTCAAACTTGCCAAGAGGACATCCCGATCACCTATGAACGCTATGCTTGTCCAGATGGGTGGTTCGCTATCCGGGTGCGCCATCGTTCTCAGTGCCAGTGACTTTAAGACTTGAACTCATTCAATAACTCTGTTCCTGTTAAACACTGACCGTGTGATCTCGCGGCCACAGCCTGAACTTTTACAAAAGGACAGTCGATCGTCCGTCGGATCCGCACCAAGTGTTTTACCTGTTTATTTGTCTACCTCACTTTTATGCCAAACAATGACTTGTCATTAATAAAAGTGTATTACCTGTTATAAAATATAAAAACCTCTGTAATGTGAGTAGTGTGACGCTTGGGGACAAGCGTATTCAACCAAGGGGGAGTGTGGCGCCCCGCAACGAGTGCGTCACAAGAGGGTATTGCAGCCATAAATGCAGCCGCAATATCCTCTGACTCAGCAATGATCCGGTTAACATAGAAATCCAACCCTACATGTATCACCTAGAACAGAGGGCCAATCATAGCTCATGGTGGGTGGAGTGTTAGGGAAGTGTAGTAGAAAACAATAGTCTAGACAGAACAGAACAGAAGGAGTCTGGAATCTAGAGCAGAGCCTAGACCACAGAACTTGGAGAGGAGCGGGGGCTCCGCACCCCGTGCGGGCCCCTGGGCTGTCACCGGTCGGGTGTCAGCACCTGAGGCCTTAACTACCGGGATTGGGCATCATTCACACGAGTTCCCAAAAGACTCCCGTGCCCACAACTCACAGCCGGTTCACTGGTACCGAAGCTGGCAGCAGTTCACCTCTGCTACGCAAACCAGAAAGCGTGGAGGAGCAGCTTTACAGGAGCACCCCACCACCAGCCAACTTCCAGTCGTCTAACCAGCGGTGTACCCACTGAGGGATCCAAGGCTCCCCAAAACATCCAGAACGTACAGCATGGATAGGGCATTGAAGCAGCCTCCCCGTACCCGACCTGGTATTCCTGGGCGACACTGGCAACCAATTAGTTAGAATGGAGGAACACTGCGGATTTCTAAGGGACACCATCACTGCTGAGTCCACCCGGTCTACTACTCAACCACTGTATGCCATGTACTGCCTGCTGGTTACAGTAAAGACCCGTTGCAGAGACTTTCTGTGTCCGTGCTTCCTTATGAACTGTCCGTCCGCACTAAAAGGTAACCGCAGCTGCCGCACAACATCTTGAGCAGTTCCAGCCTCCGGGGATCACTGCTCAGCCTGTGGGGAGCGTAACATCTTGCTGCTGTCCATCCCCCGGAGGTTCCGCAGCGTCGGTAGTCCTTACCGAAACTACTCATAGGTGGCGTCACGAATAAATTAAAAACCCCTTTAATCTGTTCCCGCAAGACGTCTTCAAACCCTTTTGATCTGCACTACACCGGACCCCACTACCGGCAGGCGCGGTCCACCCGTGACAAGGAGGAAGGAAGCATCGCCTGTCTAAACCGGAGTCCCGGCCACGGTGAGTCATACGCATGCACACTTACTCAGGAGTTGATGTGCCAGCGGTGGTGGCAGCTTTGGGTGCTAGCAGTGGCACTGCTGGTGGTACTGTGTAAAATGCCAGTACCACCAGTTGGTGCCATAATTGCACATACATCACTCTCTTTCCCTGTGCACTCTGTCAACCCCCCTGTATGCTGTCTCTGTGCCCCTCTGTACTCTCTCCACACCCTCGTGTGCTTTCCCTGCCACTGTGCACTCTGTCTTCCCCCTTGTGTGTTCTCGCTACCCACTGTGTGCTCTGTCTGCCCTGTTTGCTCTTTCTGCCCTCTGTTTGCACTCTCTCTGCCCCCTGTGAATTCTCTCTGCCCCCTGTATGCTCTCTTTGCCTTCTTCTGTATCCCCTTGTGCAGTCTTTGTGCCCCTTCTCGTGCTGTCTCTCTCACCTTGTGGTGTGCAAAGATGGTGGCAGTATGACCGGGTCATGCTGCCACCATCTTTGCATACCCAAGTGTACAAAGATGGCGGTAGTCTGAGGAACTGCACCAGCACGTGTCGAGTTTGCACAAGCAGAGATCCTCATTCAGTGGTGTGTATGGCAGGCGGCAGTCTGCATGCGGCAGTCTGCGTGCAACTGTCTGCAAGGGGCGGGTTCTTGGTATCGGATTCCAGTTGATTTGGGTTTGAATGTCAGTTGCACCACTGACAGTACTGCGCAAGGGGCCAGTACTGCCTGAGAGTACCATATTTTCACACCATTCACTTGAGTGTGCAAATATGACTGCCGCTGGCGCTTGATAAGAGGACATCATGACGACAGCAGTGGATGACAGACGCCACTAGGTCATTTTATTGATAAAAGATGCAGTGTAAATTAATATTTTTTCTATATTTTTTACCTAACCAAGTAATCAGAGGTTACCTTCATAAGTGTATGCAGAACAAAATGTGTGGGTATATTGATAAAATGAAACCTAGCATTGACAAGGTAATTGATTTTTGTCCTCAGAGTATTTATCAAAAACAATAACAGATTCCATTAACTATTCGTAAAATCAGTACGCACTGTTCTTGATTCTCCTGACAGTGCACGTGTGATGATCTTGGAGAGCCGAGATCTCAATCTGTGCATGCGCCACCTCCACAGTCATTTTCCTTAAATCCATCGTGTCAGAAGTTGTGCATGTGCAGATTGAAATCTCTGATCTCTGAGATCTCAATCTGCACATGTACTGCCTCCGCAGCTATTTTCCTTAAGAGAACCAAACAGCTGGTTTTAGGGATATTAAGTGATGCCAGTTGCTTACAGGCACAGGGATACTGAATGCAATCATACCTTTACTGCAATGATTACATGTATAAATGTAAGGATAAATGATATACAAGTCCTTAGAAAGTGTGCAGCAAGGGGAGGGGAGGTGCAGCACATTAGTGTTAGAGGGGCTGGGTTTCCTTGTATTACAGCCCTGTTTTTACTAACCAACCCTCCCCCTCCCTATCTCCCTCCATCTCTCCGCTTGACTGTGATCTCACAAGCAGGAGAAGCCCCCGCACCCTCCAGTCTCTACACATCCTCATCTTTCTCCTCTCACACATCGGGACAGATCCCTGCTATTGTCAGCCCAGATCACTGGATGTCTCTGGATCTGCACATATTGAACCAGAGACACTACCACTGCTATCATGTTCCATAAACAGATCATCATCCGTAATCTGTGCTGATAATAGCAGGGATCTGTCCCAGTGTGTGAGAGGAGACAGATTAGGATGTGTAGAGACTGTAGGGGGGGTGGAGGCTTCTCCTGCTTGTGAGATTGTCAAGCCATCTGGGACTGGGTACTCGGTACCAGACCGGGTCTGCTACTGGGGAAGTCATGGGTGGTCCTGGTCTGGACCGTGTCCCGGGCCCTGGCAATGGTAAGGGGATATTTCCAGGGGACGCCACCCACTGTGTGCGGCCAGTGATGGGGCCGCTGCTGATGCAGAACCTCCGGGGATGATGTAATGGCAGCGTAGATGGAATAGTCCCCGTGGGCAGAACTGTGTTCCCCGGGGCAGTGATGATTAAAGTCTATTGTGTAGTGTGCAGGCCTGGTGCTGAATGCAGTACACTTACTGTCCAGATGCTGCAGGAATCCTCCTTCAGTGTTGGAGCTTGCACACTGTGGCTCTGCAGGTGGGAATCTGCTGCAAATCTGTAGGGAAGGATTAGTGCTCAGGCAGAGACAGACAAGAGAGTTGGATTCAGGGTTCACCGTATTTACTTCTCAAGTTCTTAAGTTCAGGTTACAGTTCAGTACAGTTCTTACAGTTCAGTTCTCAAGTACACGGGCACACTTTCCCCTCCGGGTTCCCTTTACTCTCTGCAGCCAGGTCTCTCTCCTCTGTGACCCCTCACTCTGTCTGTGTGTCATTTCTGGGCTGTTGTCTCTCTCTGTCTCTGTGTTCGCTTGGTGTGCATCTCCGGACAGTATGGCGGTGACTCGGGCCCCTGTGGGTCCTCCTGGTTGTCACTGAGCTGCCTGTCCTTTGGGGTAGGGACCCTAACGTGTAGCTGTGGTCCCTCGTCGGTTGTCTGGGGATGCCGGGTGAAACTACGGTCCCCTCTAGAGCCAACACTCTACTCAGCCCAGCCTTCAGCAGTCCTCCCTTGTGAGGCTCTACCAGGCTCTCTCTATTGTGTCTTCCAGTGTCATAGGAGGGCTACTCCGCCTGCAGTCTGTCATCTCAGCTGTAATTCTAGGGCCCGGGTATCACCGTCCTTCTCTTCCCTCACACTCCTGGGGTGCTGGCTCCGGATAGGCTTTCTCTCTGTGGCTCGCACTGGCTCTGTTCAGATTCTGCACTCCTTACACCACACTGTGCCAGGACGTGTGATTCCTTCTTTACTGCTCAGCCTACCTCGGCCTACTGATTCCTTCCTCCTCCCCCATTCACTATTTCTACTGTCTGTCACCTGACTACGTGTTAGCCCACCCACTGCTCTAAACCCACCACCCCTCGCCTGCTTAGAGTTCCTAGGCTCCAGGTTGGGTGCTGCCCTCTACTGTACGTGGGTTATGGGGCTGTGAGGGTGTTGGTGTTCAACTGTCGTCCTACCTGCCTGGCTGCAGTTCCCTTTGTGGCCTCCTGAACGCAGGGGCGCCATAAGATCACGGACAAGCAGAGAGATGGAGGGAGGGAGAGAGGGAGGAGGATGGTTTGGGTTAGAGAAAACAGGGCAGTAATACAAAGAAACTCAGCCCCACTTATATTAATGCGCTGCACACTCTGTCCCCCTGCTGCACAGATTCTAACGACTTCTATATAATTTATGTTTACATTCATACATATAATCATTGAAGTAAAGGTATGATTGGACTTAGTATCCCATTGCCTGTAAGGAACTGCCTTCACTTTATAACCCTAAAACCTGCTGTTTGGTTGTCTTTAAGCCCATCTCATTCACTTCCAGCAGAGCCATGATACGGGACCCCCCTCTTCCCAGCCTTGGTCACACAGCATTGCCTCACTGTCCCACTGCCAACTTCCTTCAGTGGTGTTCCTGCCACCTGTGACTCCTCTTCACCACCAGAGTGCCCCCTTGATAAGCTATATTCAGACTATAAGACGTACCCCCATTTTCCCCCAAAACATACACTAGCTGATGGAAGATAATGCAGTGGCATGGTGACTAAAGTATAAGCTTTAATGGATGTAAGGCACATGGGTTATAAAGCATATAGGATATACGCTATATCACCCCCATAGGTTTAACACATCACTCCTTAGCAGACAGCAGGAATAGAAGTCTCTCTGCTCATCTAGCCTAGTACCTGCATCCTGTTTTATGTGCAGAGCCCACTGAAGAATTGCTAATGAGGAAATGTGTCGAGATGCACCCAGGGAAAGAGTAAAGGTACCGTTACACACAGAGATATATGTGCAGTCATTGCTTGCAACTCACTGGTTGCAGTGAAATCATGGACACATTGTTCTATTTTGTACACGGCAACAAAATGGAACAATGTGTCCATGATTTCACTGCAACAAGTAAGTTGCAAGCAATGTCTGCACAGACATCTGTGCGTGTAACGGTACCTTAAGGACTTATAGTGAGGAGTAGCTGTGGACTGCCCTTGTAAAGGCAGGTGCAATTGTGAATAGGGTTTTGTATGAGTTTGTTCAAGGGACCCTATAGAGAATCTGGAAGATCAAAAGGGACCACAGCCCTAAAGGTACCGTCACACGCCGCCATATGACTTCCATATCACTGGCGATTTGACGTGAGCGCGCACGTTTCGGGCAATTTTTTGAGATTGCTATTGAGCAGTGACATGTATTGATCTCGCGTGCGATATCTGGCGATCTTGCGTTCCGGAGATCACCTGCAGAAGACCGGAAGCGATCTTCCCTTTACGCATCGCGCGTCAGACGCCACTACTACATCAGTGATGTGGGTCGTAGAGTTTGACCACAGCAAAGAGACAGGCGTGCCAGAGTGTGTTACACCGCGCCCCTACCACTCTGATTGGCCTACACAACTGCGTTACCATTGTTCATGCTTGTCTGGAAGTCTGCCCACTATATGACGCATTTGCCCTTTCTACCATCTCGCTACTCCACACTCATGCCATGTGTTGCTGCTTCTGCAAGACACTTTGGCGTCACCAAAGTGCCACACAGGACTGCTCGTCTGTTGCTCTGTTGCTTATACTATGAATGGCTATGTGTGTATCTGTTGGTGACGTCGGTGAGCAACAAACAACACTCTGGACATACAGTTGTGGCCAACAGTATTGACACCCCTGCAATTCTGTCAGATAATACTCAGTTTTTTCCTGAAAATGATTGCAATCACAAATTCTTTGGTATTAGTATCTTCATTTAATTTGTCTTCAATGAAAAAACACAAAAAGAATTGTCCTAAAGCCAAATTGGATATAATTCCACACCAAACATAAAAAAGGGGGTGGAAAAAAGTATTGGCACTGTTAGAAAAATCATGTGATGTTTCTCTAATTTGTGTAATTAACAGCACCTGTAACTTACCTGTGGCACATAACAGGTGTTGGCAATAACTAAATCTGACTTGCAGCCAATTGACATGGATTAAAGTTGACTCAACCTCTGTCCTGTGTCTTTGTGTGTACCACATTGAGCATGGAGAAAAGAAAGAAGACCAAAGAACTGTCTGACGACTTGAGAAACCAAATTGTGAGGAAGCATGAGCAATCTCAAGGCTACAAGTCCATCTCCAAAGACCTGAATGTTCCTGTGTCTACCGTGCGCAGTATCAAGAAGTTTAAAGCCCATGGCACTGTGGCCAACTTCCCTAGATGTGGACGGAAAAGAAAAATTGATGAGAGATTTCAACGCAAGATTGTGCGGATGGTGGATAAAGAACCTCGACTAACATCCAAACAAGTTCAAGCTGCCCTGCAGTCCGAGGGTACAACAGTGTCAACCTGTACTATCTGTCGACGTCTGAATGAAAAGGGACTGTATGGTAGGATACCCAGGAAGACCCCACTTCTTACTCTGAGACATAAAAAAGCCAGGCTGGAGTTTGCCAAAACTTACCTGAGAAAGCCTAAAACGTTTTAGAAGAATGTTCTCTGGTCAGATGAGACAAAAGTAGAGCTTTTTGGGCAAAGGCATCAATATAGAGTTTACAGGAGAAAAAAAGAGGCATTCAAAGAAAAGAACACAGTCCCTACAGTCAAACATGGCGGAGGTTCCCTGATGTTTTGGGGTTGCTTTGCTACCTCTGGCACTGGACTGCTTGACCGTGTGCATGGCATTATGAAGTCTGAAGACTACCAACAAATTTTGCAGCATAATGTAGGGCCCAGTGTGAGAAAGCTGGGTCACCAGAGGTCATGGGTCTTCCAGCAGGACAATGACCCAAAACACACTTCGAAAAGCACAAGAAAAGGGTTTGAGATAAAGCACTGGAGACTTCTAAGGTAGCCAGTAATGAGTCCAGACCTGAATCCCATAGAACACCTGTGGAGAGTTCTAAAAATGTCAGTTTGGAGAAGGCACCCTTCAAATATCAGGGATCTGGAGCAGTTTGCCAAAGAAGAATGGTCTAAAATTCCAGCAGAGCATTGTAAGAAACTCATTGATGGTTGCCGGAAGTGGTTGATCGCAGTTATTTTGGCTAAAGGTTGTGCAACCAAGTATTAGGCTGAAGGTGCCAATACTTTTGTCTGGCACATTTTTGGAGTTTTGTGTGAAATGATCAATGTTTTCCTTTTTGCTTCATTCTCTTTTGTGTTTTTTCATTTAAGACAAATTAAATGAAGATAATAATACCAAAGAATTTGTGATTGCAATCATTTTCAGGAAGAAACTGAGTATTACCTGACAGAATTGCAGGGGAGTCAATACTTTTGGCCACAACTGTACGTGCATGGATTGTGTCAGGCCATGGCTGAATTATGTGTATGCAGACATGTTTCTCTGCGGATACTGATGTCTACCTCCATCCTGCCCAAACACAATACAATTGTCCATGTGTGTGTACTCATACCCATGTGTAATGCCATTTAATATGGACTGGGAGACACAGTCACAGCATAATGTGTGCCCCAAAGGGCTGGACCTGTGTATAGGACATTTGCAGACAATGCTAAAGGGACCCCATAAAGGCCATTGTGGTCTCACATACCTCCCTGCACAGCATAATGCTATGTGCAATGGCCCTGTATGTAAAAGTCAACACATACACACGTATTTAGGATTGTTTTAGACACATCCAAAACACAAGTATTTACATCACACAAATAATAAAAATCTCGGCGCAAACAATCGCCATAAGAAAAAGAATAAAGGTAAATAAAAAAAAACAATTAAATTTGAAGTCCAAACAAAACCCAATAAAGGAAACAGTTTAAGCCAAAAAAAAAACCAAACACACCCCTTGCGGTGCAGCCATACTGGTGACTACACCCTCCTTCCTGCTGGTGGTGCCTGATAACCTCAGCCTCCTTACACCTCATGTTGCTGCCAGGCCACTGCCCCAGGGACATTGAAGCAGATGCAGTAGCTGTCTCTGCTGCTCCTGGCATCCTGCGGACTCAGACCTGGCTCACCAGCTGAAGTGGCGCAAGACCTGGGTCGGTTGCACGCCACGCCCCTGGACGGACTTCCCCTGTTGTGGTGTCCACTGAATCCACATAACTTGCCGGTGTGTATGATGCAGTATCCCTACGACACAGGAAGTTATACAGCGCGCAGCATGCCATCACTACTATATCTATAGATTCCATTTTCCTATTCAAAGGCGTATGAAACAAGCGGAATCTATTGGCCATGATCCCGAACGCATTTTCAACTACACGGCGAGCCCGAGATAGCAGGTAATTCAAAATGCGTTGCTCAGAAGTAACAGTCCTCTGGGGATATGGCCAAAGTAGGTGAGCATGAAGTGGAAATGCTTTATCCCTCACAAACACGATGTTGAGATGACCGGTCGTGACATCATTTGAGGGCAAGTTGAGACCACGTCTCCTCAGATCTTGCCCAAAGGAGCTGTGTCCAAACACACCCCCATCTGACACACGGCCGTTCATGCCAACATCCACGTAGAGGAACTCATAGTGAGCATCAACCAGGGCCAGGGGACCATGCTAAAATACCCTTTATAGTTGTAATAAAACGACCCCGTGTTGGGGGGTTGCGTGATCCTCAAGTGCTTACCATCCAATGCCCCACCGCAGTTTGGAAATTGCCACCGATCCGCAAAACCACTGGCAACGTGCATCCATTCTGTGGGGGTTGTTGGGAAACGCATGTAGGATGGCAGCAGGCAACTCCAGATGGCCTCACACGTCTCGGGTATGAGGCGGCTCAGCAGTGGCCCCGAGACTGCTGCAGAGTATTGCAGGTCTGTCATCAACCAACCTGTTGTCAGGAACCTCAAAGTAACAGCCAACCGCTCCTCAGCTGGCACAGCTCTACGCATCACAGTGTCCTGACGTGCTATCCATGGCGCGAACGCGTTCCAATAGGAACTTGAAGGGGTCCTCGGACAAACGGAGATAATTCTGGAAGTCATGCAGATTCCTATCCTCCAGCTGATGGACTGGGCAAATGTGGCTCTGTGGTCTACGATCCTGCAATCTCTCTGCTCTATCCTCTAGCCACAAGTCCTCCTCCAACAAGGCAAGAGCCACGAGAAGACTGTTCAGTGTCCATTATAAGCTCAACAAGCAACCCCTGGAAAAGTAAAGAAAAAAAAAAACAATCAGCAAACAAACATGTGAACAGTGACCAAAAAGGCAGATGAACTACTTCCCTGCACACCTGCTACGCATAAATGCAGCTAAAACATGGCTCCCATCCTCTGCCCATCCCCCTGTCAAATTAACGCCATTATGAGTTAATAGTACAAGTTTGTTTTCCCGACATACATACACAAGTATTATATTTACACCCATCACATTCCTCATTAAGTACATGGACATCTCACCATCCATGCCAAAAACAGAAACCAAATGCACTTACATGGACATCCCCACCATACATTTTTGGTCAGAACCAACCCATATCTTACACCATCATGTCTACGTACTCCAAGAAGGACTACAACAACCCAACATAGGAAACCCCTTAATTCATATTCGTAGGCCCCAGCACAAACCCATATTGGTCATCACCAAACACATGCATGGAACATAGCCACGTGAAGTCTTCATGACACACTGCAGGATTCTGCATGACCACAAAACATCCATGTTGTCGGGAAAAGGCAGGATTCTGTCCGTCACATTACCAAGCCTCCCGACACACTGAAAGTGTCAGCAAGAGCACTATACATACATCTTGTGTGTGCATGTCTGGATAATTCCACAACAATTGGATATCCTTGCAAAACTACCACAAAGAGGCAACTTGGGGATGCATTGCAGATTTGACATGACAAAATGGAGGGTCCATGATGAGGGTGCATCCGCCATTGTGTAACCATGCATACACTTGGTCCGAGACAGCACAACAATGTCACACATTCAGAGTAAGTACTGCACACACTGCCTGACTCCTGTGATTTGCTGACTCTGGTGTGCTCTTATTGGTTGGCGGCCCTTTTTAAGATGGCGGAGTTCACTTGTGATTCCACAACTAACATGCAACAGCGTGGTAGCGTCTTTTCAAGCACACTCTGCTGCTCAGACGGTAGGTATAGCGACGTGCATGCCTTGTCTATCTCTACATTACTGAGTGTTTCCTGGTACCCCTACCTTCTGCTCCATATGTAGTGTTTTAGTGAAAGCTGTTGTCAATGTAGCATTGTAGGGATGTTGCTTGTGAGGTTTATGTAGTCAAGGTATGCCTCTCAATGTAATGTGTGACACATAATGTGGCCCTACATAGTACACATGGCCAATGTTTTTTTTGGCGCATTTTTGGCTGCCTGGCGCAAACACCTCCTCAACCTGTTATGTTCTTCTACACAAGAACATTGTGTATTACTAGTCTTTGGCTGTGCCTACATAGTGACCATGCCAATACATGCCTACCAACAAAGCCCTATCACGATTGCTCCATCTACCAGCCTTTCACATAACTGCATCTGGCTGGAATCCTGTGCTGGGGTGAGCATATGTATACACATTCAATAATGTCAGGCTTCTGTGCACTTATGTGCCCAAATTATGCCATGCTCTTGACCTGTTGTCGTAATGTGCCCTTTAGTATTGTACCATAATGACATCATACGTACATGTATGTGTGGTTGTGATGTTGGCTGTGCTTATGTTGTAGATGGGGGACAATTGGGATTTTGTCCAGGCTTTACTGGCTATATACCAGGACCATGAATGCCTGTGGTGGGTGCATTCCCCTGATTACAAGAACAATCAGGTGAAGGATGTGGCCTATGGCCATCTTGTCTCCCTCTCCCAACAGCACCACCCTGGGGAGAGGTGGAACAAGAGCAAGGTCCAAGCCAAAATCAAACACCTGCACACCGTATTAAAAAAGGAGTACAACCGGGACCAGAGGTCCGAGCGGTTTGGGTTGTGGAGTGAGGAGGTATATGTGGCACAACTGTGTTATTATGACCTCCTCACTTTCACTCTGGACCAGGTTGTCCCTCGGAGAATGCGGGACAGCAGGGCGTTTGATAAGGCAACGGCGGCCACATCCGAAGCAACGGTGCCGTCACAGGAGGTAGGTCTACTGATTCTTGTTGTGTCTGATTACCCCTTGGTGGTTGTACTCACTTCTTTTTGCCCAACCAGCTGCACACACTATCCTATTGTTGTTTCCTACATAATCTGTGTGTTTTGGTGAAGGCTCACACACTACGCTCCTACTTATTTAGCATGTTGTACCGTCAGGTGAGTTGAGTGCACACTTTTCACTGTTACATAGTCTTGCTTTCATATGTGCAATGTTTGTGTTGATCTAGCACACTGGCTTGGTAATGCTGCTGCTGCTGCTTATCTGTAATTTGTAACATACTTTTGGGGGTACATGAGAAGTGTTTGACCCTTTTTAAAAATATTTACAGGAGCCTCCAAAGCTGCAGTCCAGCCAAGAGGGGTCACCCGTGGATGATCCTCCCCCATCAACATCTGTGGGGGAGGTTGTGCCTGGTCCCAGTGCGGCACTGCAGCACCCTGGACCCAGCTCAGTCATTCATTGTCGACGCCCACCAACACCTTCGACGACTGAGCTGGGAACGTGGGCGAAGAAAGTGCAACAAAAATCAGCCAAACACTGGGATTGGGCATCTAGTTAATGAGAGGGTGGTCAGGCTGGACCCAGGGTAGCGCAGACTAGCTGAGAGGCTCATCATTCAGGTCCTGGAAGCAGCTGAGGACATGGCACTGACGCCACCAACCCATCTGGTGTTCCCCAGTGGGCAGTTGTCAGTGTCCCATGCTCCGAAGTCACCTACATATGAGCCCAGACAGACTCCTGACTTGTCCAGGGGCCCCAGACAACCCCCCCCCCTAGTTGGGCTTCTGGTAGGGGATATGGGGATATGGAGCCACAACCCACTTCTAACAAAGTAGAGGATTACCAACTTGAGGAGAGACGCTATTTTAGGGTAAAACATGTTTGTATTATTTAAACACAGTATGTGTTTTTTTTGTTCATTTGGTTTATGTAAATAAACAACTTTTTTGGTTCAACAAACACTCAGTCTGGCTGTGTAGTGGTCACGTATGTCTATGTATGTGCTGTGATGTTGTATTACAGGGCAAGGATGTGTCTCACTTGTCTAGCCAACATAACTACTATCACACGGTAAGGTACAGATGTTGACATATGCTACATCTGTTTGGCCCCCAGCTGTGAGAATGTTTGGGTAAATTTTATATAGGCCCTACATGGATCTACAAGTGTGTACCCGGCCCTTAACACATGTTTGTTTGCTTTGACATACAATGATGTGAAGTAGGGTTTTCACATTGGATGTGTGATATGGTCAGGGATTTGTTGGGTCAGTAATGTTGTTTTGTGCTACATACATTGATGGGGTGCCTCCATGCTGACCTTCAGTCTGTTAAAAGTAATGTTAGCACATTCAATGCTAATGTGTGACCGCAGACATTTGATTGTGGCTCACAGATTTAATATGCGCAAAGGTGTGTAGAGTACAAAGTCCTGCACCTCTGTGTGGATAGGAAAGACACAAAATACTGTAGCGGGCTTAGCCCAATCATTTTATTGGCTCTTTTTTTTTGGTTCCCTCCATTTGGAGGCCATTTTGTTTTTAAGATGGGCCCAGTTAAAAATTATTTTTGGTTAATAACACTTTGGTGTTTTCATGGGATTTCAATTCCCCCTTTTAACAAAAAATACAAAACAAATACACACACAAAAAAAAACATATGATGGCAACATGCCACACACTCAACACACAAGGGGGCGGGAAAAACAACTGGAAAATAAATCATAATGGCTGTTGGCAAACAGCAGGGCCAGCCCCAGGCTGCCCACCAGTGAGACGCTGGATGATGTCCCACATTCTATCCAAATTGGCTTGCGACTCACGGTGGGCATCAATCAAATCCTGTATGACTTGGTGTCCTGTATGGGGAAAAAACACTTTAGGAACATGTTTGTGAGAGTTTAACAATGTTGAGTGCATGTGTAACCATACTTACAATTTAGTACGGGAGCTCGCACTTCCCTTTCGGCTGGTGGTGAGGCTCTTCCCGGCCAGCCGCCCACAGCTGCTGGGCCATCTGCATATATCCAAAGAAAAAACAAACAACATTAGTAATGCATTATGTCTGGGTGACACAGGCCAAACTATAAAAAACTTTCTGGTTTATTATGGGCCCACTTACCATCAGCGTCACCTCCACCAGGCTCACTATCACCCAGTGGGGACCAGTCCCCGACAGGGCTGCCAACTGGGCTTTCTACATTGAGTGGAAGGGTGTCAGGAGGTGACGCCGTCTGCTGCCGGTGGTGTATGGGTCCTGGGCCCGCAGGTGGGGATCTTGGCGCCCTTCTAGGTGGGGTGGAGGCTGGCCATGGCGGGGTAGAGGCTGTGCTGCCAGGTGCAGAGGGGGGCTGCGAGCTGCTCCTGAGGCGGGAGTCCCAGCAGGTGATTTGCCTGTCCCTCCAGAAGAAGGTAGTGGTGGGCTGGCAGGTGGTGTTGCTGCCAGGGGATTACATCTGGTGACTGGTGGGGTTGCTGGTGGTGATGGGGGTCTGGTGGGCCTTCCCCCTCCCCTGTTAGGTTGAATATATTTGTTTAAAATCAATTTGCAGCATCACCAAAACATATAACATCACCAATGTCTTTTGTATGAGTGTGAGGAATGTCTTCAGTCAACATGTACAGTACATGTTTGTTTGTTTGGCCAAAGGGATGTGATGTCAGCTGACGGTGCACATCTGTACAAGGCCATGGGCAAAAACACAGTTTGGTGGCCATGCATTGCTCACACGCATATAGTGGTGGCCATGACAGTGGGTGTGACACACAACATTGGTACATGAATGTTGTGTGTGCAGACCTATGGTATTGATCCAGGGACGTAATGATGACATTGGCCAACAATTCACAGTGTTAATGTAGGAACAAACAAAACAGACCCATCCATATACATCAAGGCTAATGTACAGATGCACATGACCACACAGGGAACAGGTGGTGACTGGTCATGTGCCAGTATACATTTATGTTCTGTGTAATGGATCTTTTGCCATTCCCACCACCATTGTGTGACAGCCTATATGTCACACAGCACACAGATATTGGCTGTATGTGTAATGGTGGTCATTACATGACTTACAAGATGTAAATGCTGACATCAGCCTTATTACACAGCTATGTGTGTTGTTCTACTGTTAAAACGGCAATGTTGACGTCAACAATGGCAACACATAGTAGTGTAGTCTGCACCTTCATGTTGCATTTTGCAGACCCTGCAGATGGTGAGGGATGAAGCATCACCATCATCTACTCAGGGTACCTATCTGCCAGGCTACAATTCCATGTGGTGCTGCATGTTTGCTTGGTGTTGGTAAGAAGTATTTGCGTATCACAATTACTCTCCACAAAGCCTCCTAATCCATGCCCGCATGTTGGCAATGCGCCCTGGACACTTGTATTTCAAGTCTGCCACCTTCTTCTGGATCTGTTGGGTGGTGCAGTCCACACCCAGTCTACTCAGCAGGGCCCTCTTCACTTTGCGCAGAATGGAAAGCTTGTGGAGATGTGGGTGCTGGTGCCAATGGTGGCACCAATAATCCCGCCTGTCCAGAATGTCAATGAGGATGAGCAGCTCTGGCTCGCTCAATACTGCAGCTCTCTGCCCCGACGCCTTCGCTATCTCTGCAGGGTAAGGGTAAAGCACCTGGAAGGCAGGGCACAAAGTCCAATAACGACATGATGTCATAGCGCACGCTGGTTACTCAGAGGAGACTTGAGGGCCCAGACAACTTAAGTCACAACAGAGTGGTGAGCCTTTCAGGTACGCTATGACATCACCAAACTGACTCAAGAATGAACCGCAGGATGACGGACGTGCGTAGCAAATGGAAGACATACATGTGTTATTATGTAATTTGTGGGCCCATATGGTTTGTGATTTGGGTATGATAAACATGTTGGTTTGGACATTGCAGACACCAGCAATAGGAATTGGCTTATTCAAAATATATTTGTGTGTTATGAAATCATATACCAATCGTCAATATTGGACGATTGAGCATTTAGTCAGGTCGTGCCAACATCATACAAGCAGTATCATTCTGATGCACTAGTCCATGACGCTCATAGTTTAAATGCCTTTCCTGACACTTGTGATACAGAAGAAGAAGAAGATGAGTCTGGTGAAGAATGCACAGATCATCAGATATGGCGCCTTTGCCATAGGCAGCGAATGGGAATGCACGAGAAACCTCCAGTAGGGATGGGCGAATCTACTCGCTAGGACTCGTTACTCGGCGAGTAGTAAGGGACTCGCAGGACTCGGTACTCGGCGAGTTTCCCAGTGATGACTCGCACGAGTCCAATGCAAATCAATATCAATCCTAGTTTTGTCAGAAACGCTGACAAAACTAGGATTGCCATTGTTTGCACTGGACTCGTGCGAGTCATCACTGGCTACTGTGCCAGTGATAGCAGGGAAACTCGCAAAGTAACTGCTGTTTCTTTGCGAGCCGAGTCCAGCTGTCTTCTCTGTGCAGCTCCAGGGTCCTAGAACCTGCCTGCTCACAGAGATGATGTAGCAGTGCTGAGATTATTCTTAGTCTGCTCATTCCCTGTGCATGTAGCAGAGAGGACATCGCGTTTTGGACTACGTCGGACGGAAGAGGATTTTTTTAATTAAAGATGGAGTCCCTAATGGCTTTTTTTTTTATTTCAAATAAAAAATTTTCTCTGTGTTTTTTTAACCCTTTATTGGAGATTCTTAGTGGCTGGGTCAAACGTGGCCTGACATTAAGAATCTCGGGCTTAATACCAGCTTGTATAACAAAGCTGGTATTAACCCCTTTATTACCCAGCGTGCTACCGCCACCAGGGCCGCTGGAAGAGCGGGGTTCAGCGCCAGAGGATGGCGCTTCAATGAACGCGCCATCTTCTGGGGCGGCTGCGGGCTGCAATTTGCAGCGGGGGGTGCCCAGAAAGCTTGGGCATCCCTGCGCTGCGGATTCCAGCCCTCAGCTGCTTAGCTGTACCTGGCTAGACATAGAAATTGCGCGGAGCCCCACGCATTTTTTTAAAATTATTTAATGAATTTCAGAGTCAGAGTCTCAGAGTCAGAATCTCAGAATTTCATGAAATAATTTAAAAAAAATGCGTGGGGCTCCGCGCAATTTCTATGTCTAGCCAGGTACAGCTAAGCAGCTGGGGGCTGGAATCCGCAGCGCAGGGATGCCCAAGCTTTCTGGGCACCCCCCGCTGCAAATTGCAGCCCGCAGCCGCCCCAGAAGATGGCGCGTTCATTGAAGTGCCATCCTCTGACGCTGAACCCCGCTCTTCCAGCGGCCCTGGTAGCGGTGGCACGCTGGGTAATAAAGAGGTTAGGGCCAGCTTTGTATTATCAGCTGGCCCTAAGCCCGAAATTTATGGTGGTCACGCCAATATTAGACATGACCGCCATGAATTTCTATTAAATTGTTTTAAAAAAAACACAACACAAAGAAAATTTTTTATTAGAAATAAAAAAAAAAGCCATTAGGGACTCCATCTTTAATTAAAAAAATCCTCTTCCGTCCGACGCAGTCCAAAACGCGCTGTCTTCTCTGCTACATCCCCTGTGTATAGATATAGATCTCTATGCACAGGGAATGAGCAGGCTGAGAACAATCTCAGCTCTGCTACATCATCTCTGTGCACAGACATTCATGTCTGTACACAGGGAATGAGCAGACTGAGAACAATTTCAGCTCTGCTACATCAGGCAGCAGGCGGGCTCTAGGACCCTGGAGCTGGCAGCCAACACAGAGGAGACAGGACTCTTATCTGTGCGAGTCAGCGATTACTTACAAAGTAAACGAGCAATGCAAATAAATGACAAAACTAGGATTGCTTCAGGCTGAAGCTTCCGAGACACATCTGCGAGTTGTAAATCTCACACTACTCGCTATTACTCGCTTCCCCATTCATTAACATTGGACTCGCTAGACTCGCAACGAGTAGCGAGTCCTGGGCTCGGACTCGCTAGAGTCAAGCGATTCCGAGTAATTTAGGATTCGCCCATCACTAACCTCCAGTCGCTGCAGACGGGGCGCGGCAAACAGCACGCTCAGGCACGCCTACGGGATCGATTCCAGAATTTCTGAGGTCGCTTTCTACATCGCTATTGCCCTGTCACACACCAAGGTGCGCTGATATCGCCTGGTGGATATCGCCTGATTTCTCTGCATGGCAAGGCAATCAGGTAACGTTCCACTGGCGATTTCTTGACATAGAATCGCCCAGTCACATGCCACTACGCACATGCGATGTGGTTTCCACATCGCCGAATTTGGAAATTGCCAGCTATCTCGCCAGCGATATGGAGGCGTGTGACGGTACTTTTAGATGTTACCCTGGCTCCTGACGCCTTTAACTTGGTAAGACCAATTCATTTAATATATTTCCTAAATCTCATATTTACATAAGCATTTACTAGTTTCATGTTTACCTGGGGTATTACCTGGGGTATCCACAAGTAACACACTTATTTGTGTTTTTTTTGCATTGTGTTCATTTGTAGTTCTTTTGTTCATCTAGTGGTTGCCTTGGAACAGCCATATCCTGTTAGAAAGGCTTGGTATTTTCTCTGTGCAGCTCGTTGTTTAAAGAGGGCCATTTCTGTGCCTTTTTATTTATATCCATTAAAGGTTATACCCTGTTTCCCTGAAAATAGGGCGCCCCCCGAAAGTAAGGCATACCAGGGGGTTTAATGTGCCTGCAAATATAAGGCACCCCCCGAAAATAAGGCATGTCTCTGTTTTATCATAATCAGCATGCCACCGATCTGAAGATTGGGGCATACAGCTGCGACTCCTCCAGCCCTCTCCCGCCTCCAGCCCACCCCACGCTCGTGTCCTCGTCCTCCTGGTGCCCGTCGCTGTTAGCGGTGCCGCAGATGCATGTAGACCGGCACCGCTCTATTTTTCAAGCCCCCCGCCACTGTACCGGCTAATCACAGGCCAGGAACTGACCAGCGGCCACTCACAGGCCAGTCTCTGCATGACGTCAACTCCTGGCCTGTGATTGGCTGCCCGGGCGGCTGCTGTTCTGTGATTGGTTGGGACAGCGGCACCGTACACCTACAGCACTTGCTACAAGGAAATGAGAGCGGTGCCATCCTCCTTGCAGCGGTGAGCACTGAGACAGCAGCGGGCAGCTCAGTGCGTCGCCGGAATGCAGCAGGTACCAGTGAGAAGTGTCCCTGTCTGTGTGTATGAGCCCCTGTGTGTGTCCCTGTGTGTTTGTGTGCCCCTGTGTGTGTGTGTTTGTGTGTGCCACTGTGTGTGTTTGCTCCTGTGTGTGTGTGCTCCTGTGTGAGTGTGCTCCTGTGTGTGTGCCCCTGTGCGTTTGTGTGCCCCTGTGTTTATGTGCCCCTGTGTGTGTCCCTGATACCATATTTGGGGATGATGCGGTTTCTTTATTGGGGGCTGCAAGGGGATGATAAAAGGTCCTTTTTTGTTTAGCAATAAATGTGAATTCTTGGTCATGGACAAGTAATACACCCCCCTAAAATAAGACATGGCACATCTTTCAGAGCAAAAATTAATATGAGATGCTGTCTTATTTTCGGGGAAACACGGTATTTGAATCACTATACTACCGTGTTTCCCTGAAAGTAAGGCCCCCCCGATTGTAAGGCCGCCTAGGGTTAAAGGGGGGGGCCTGCTAATGTAAGGCCTCCCCCGATTATAAGGCCTTACAACCGGGGGGGCCTAATGTAAGGCCCCTAGCGGAGGGGAAGGGGAGCGGGAGCGGGTCGCACGTCACGTGCGCCCGCTCATTACATATGCACTGCATCCCCCTGTCAATCAGCGACAGGGGGAGCAGTGCATTATACGGTATATATGGGCCCCCTCCTGCTGGCACACTACCCCCCTGTTCTGAGGCCCCCACCGCTGCTGCTGCTGCTGCAGACATCTTACCCTCCAGGGTCTTCTTGCAGCAGCCAGCGCGTCGGTCCTCTGTCCTCGGCTGTCTCCCGGATCATGTGACCGGCCGGTCGCAGTCGCGATGACGTCATGCGCTGCGACGGGTCACATGATCCGGGAGACAGCCGAGGACAGAGGACCGACGCGCTGGCTGCTGCAAGAAGACCCTGGAGGGTAAGATGTCTGCAGCAGCAGCAGCAGCAGGGGGGGGGCTCAGAACACCAACTGGGGGGGTAGTGTGCCAGCAGGAGGGGGCCCATATATACCGTATAATGCACTGCTCCCCCTGTCGCTGATTGACAGGGGGATGCAGTGCATATGTAATGAGCGGGCGCACGTGACGTGCGACCCGCTCCCGCAGTGTCCCAGCAGGAGGGGGCCTGTAGGCCACACTGCTGGGGCACCCAATGTAAGACCCCCCCGAAAGTAAGACAGGGGCCACTTTTGGCCCCCAAAAAAATGTAAGACAGGGTCTTACTTTCGGGGAAACACGGTAGTAGACTGTATTATATCAGAGTGACTTGTAGATGGTTTTGCTTATTTACCTGATAGAAGACCAGAAACTCAACTAATAATTATTTTACCCAAACCTATAAGTTATAACACCCCCTCTTACAAATCATAAATGGCCGGGTATGCTCATGATCCAAGCTTCTGATTGGTGAACATTACATATATTTTGATTAACTTTAAACTATGAACCTATTTATATTTTCATCTTGAAATCTAATTGATTTATCATTGATTTATCTTAGCTTCTATTTTGCTTGACTATTTAGCTGCATTTATACTTTGCTCAGGTTCTTTTGTCTCTGCCTGAAAGCAACTAGGACACCTTGGCAGATGTATTCAGCAAGATACAAAAAGATTCCAGATTCTATAGAAAAGTGTGATTCTCACCATTACTTTATTTATTATTGGTGGTATTGATTGGGTGTTTAAAACATACAACACTATGTCCTCAGACTCAAGACTATATTCTATTTAGTCAATGCTTATATCTGCTCCTTTTTGTATTTCTGTCCATTCATTCATTAGCAGCATTTTTCCAGGGTCAAAGATTTATTCTAAAGCTTATTATTCATAATGTTGATTTATAATATTAGCCAAAAATAAAACATATATCTATACCTTATTGAGTACAGATATTATTTTATTTGTTTAACTATTCAAAAGCAATGTATATCTTTGAATAAAATATTCATAACTTGAAAACATAAGTCAATAAATTGTATTGTCATCAACATGACTGCAAAACGTTATGTTATCAGATTTAATCGTTAGAATTATAGACAAATTATCTGCCATATGAATAGTTTAATATAATAAGTTTGGTGTTTTCCAAGATGTGTGCACATTGTGACAAATGTGACTTCTGAACATCACATAGAGTAATGGCCAAAAGTATTTGCACTGTTGAAATTGTTCCAGAAAATGAACTATTTCTCCCAGAAATTTATTGCAGTCTCACATGTTTTGCCATACGTGTTTATTTCCTTTGTGTGTATTGGAGTGTGGCACCCCAGGGTCTTAATGCCACTGTGTCATCACTGTCTCTGGGTGGTGGTGTCACGCTGAGAGCAACAAAAGGGTCTTCTCATCAGGCAGGAAAACCACACACAACACCTTCTACCTCCAGGCCAGAAGGGGGAGACCAAGCCCGGGTTCAGGGTGAGCTCCCCTATAAATTCTGGTCTGGGGCAGAGCTAGTTAGTTCAGTTCTCGTGAGGACTGTGACGAGTACCTGGAGGATCGAGCTGTGGTAAGCTGATCCTAGGTACAGCTGATCAGTTCCTAGGAGGACTGAGGAAGACATCCTGGTGGACTAGAGGCTGCTTAAGCTTGTCCCAGGATCACGGACTCAGTGCCAGGCCTAAGGCTAGGGTCTGAGGACAGTTAGAGGAACACCTGGGGAGCTGAGTGACACCATGCTCACCCCAGAGGAATGCGCAGAGAACAGACACCGGGTCCGAGACTGTGTAGAGTCTAACGTCCCAGCAGGCAACACCAGAAGGTGGAGAATTCCAAGTTCCTCAGCCATACCGTGCCCGGAGAGACAGCAATGTAGAGAGTTCAGGCACCAACACCTGAGATGAGGGTTAGAAAGGACTCGATTTGCCTCTTATACCGACACCTTGCAGGAAGAGACAGGGCCGGCAGCTTAGGTGATGCAGCCGTAGGAGCCAACACAGAGCGCAGTAGGGGAGCCAAAGACCTGGCCGGTGAGAAGAAACCCTAAGTTGCTTTCAGCAAAGACACCGTAGACAACTGCCTGAAGTGACCTACCAAAGTAAAGACTGAGTGACCAACAGAACCGTGAGTCTGCCTATTGCTTATGCCCATCGTCCTGCGCCTTACAACTAAACTACCTTTACTGCTCCGGGGAACTGCTCTGCCCGTGGAGAGCCACCCCATCCTAGCTGCCAGTCCATCACCCCAGAGGTTCTGCAGCAGTGGTGGCCAAATATAGCCACATACCATGGGTGGCATCACGAACAATCTTCCTATTCATCATTTCCTTTCCCTACTAAGCCAAAACTTCTTTTTTTTTTAACATTAAATTTTTATTGAAAAAATTGCAGATTTCAAAGAACGTAATACACAGGAACAACAGAACCAACATGGTCCGAAAAGCAAACAAGGAAAAGCATTGAAAAGGGGGATGATAGGGAAACAGATGGGTGAGGGGGAAAGAAGAGAGGGGAAGGCGAGGAAAGGAGGGGGAGGGAACGGGAGAGAGATACATCCTGCCAAAAAACGGTTAAACATAACTTTTTTTCTGAAATAATACATGCAAGGTTAGATTCACTGAGGGGTGATCTTGTCAGTGTCTGAGGGTTTATCACCATTGAGGAATAGGGTGATCTGCTGGATGAGAGGCCCAAAGCTCCCACCTAGCTAGGGCTTTACGTTTACTAGGGTTGTCCAAGGCTAAGTAGAATTCCTGCTGGAATATTAAGTTAATTTTATCTATGACCTCACCTAGAGGAGGGGGGATATACGATTTCCATTGTTTGGCAAGGCAGAGACGAGCTGCAATCAATATGAATGCTACAGTGCCTTTAAGGTTCAGAGGAAAAAACATCTATACCAATATTTAGAACTGCCAGGCTCGAGGAGAGCCCTTCCTTGGTCACCATGACAGAGCATATCAGGCCTTCTACCAGTGACCAATAGGGAACTATCCTCGGGCATGTCCACCACATGTGGGGTAAAGATCCAATCTCCCCACACTGCCTCCAACAAAGCGAGGAGAGGTCTGCTTTAAGTTTGGACAGTCTAGTGGGAGGCGCATACCACCTTAAGTGCATTTTTTTTTTCATTTTGGAGGTGATTGATACACCTAGTAGCTTTATGAGCTGCTAAAATGCCATTCTCTTAGTCCTCTCTAGCTACAGAAAAGCTTTTAAGTCAGATTCCCATTTCACCATGTAGGGTAGTTTGGATGGAACATGGTCCAAGATCAGGTCCCAATAAAGACCTGAGAAACATATAGGTGTTCCAGGGCCAGACAAAAGAAACCTTTTCAGGGAGGGGACCCCTGATGGGGCATCCAAGTTCTCCAAGTAGTCTCTGGAAAAGAGGAACTTCCCCACCTGCAGGTACTGGAGGAAGGCCGGACGAAGCTTCAGGTAAGAACCCAAAAGAGACCCAAAGGAGACAGACTTCCCCCAGTGAGCAACTCGCCCAGGGTATGCACTCCCGCCTTTCTCCACACCTTAAGATGTAGGAATACGTAATTTCAAAACCGTAAGTGATATTTGGTCAGGGGGGAGGCATGTCCACCTCCTTGGGACCCCCTCCCAACACCTCAGCAAGGTCCTCATGGTTTCCAGTGGGGGCTCCATTCTTCAGGACCCAAGCTCTCTGTGGCAAGAGTTACCGGGAGGGATCCCCCCTCTGCAAAATGCAACTCAATTTGGATCCACCATTTTTCTGGGGGGGAACCCACCAGGATTTGGCCTCATCTAATACCTCCGCCCTGTGGAGTTCCATCAAGTTGAGGACTCCTATGCTCCCATATTTAATTGGGAGGTACATGATGGAGTTGGCCATGCTCTGCCATTTGTGGGCCCAGATATATTTATTCACTAAGACCTGAAGTTTCTGCATCCAGTACCCAGAAATGGAGATCAGGAGACATCGGAAAACATAAGAAATTTTTGGGAGAAGCATCATGTTGAACGCTTGCACTCTGGCTATCCACGATAGACTATGAATAGGGTGGGACGCTATATCTTTTGCTAAGTTGTTCATTAATATCTCAAGGTTCCATCGAAGTAAGATTTTGAGGGGCATAGCAAGATGTCTAGGTAGGGGACCCCATATGGCAAGAATCTAAATGGGAATTCTACTTTAAGGGACGCTATTTGATGCGAGGGGATTCTAATTGGCAGAATAACCAACTTAGAGCCTTTAACTTATAGTAGGAGACTTGCAAGTAATTATGTAGAGTTTCAACTATTGCCGGGAGGGAAGTGAAAATGTCTATGCAAGAGATGATGATGTCATCAGCATAAAGACCTATAGTATGTAGGGAAGTGCCTACCTCTATCCCCTTATTCAGAGGGTTACTGCAAAGTGAGGCAGCCAACAGTTCGATTGCCAGGACGAAAATTACCGGTGAAAGCGGACAGCCCTGGCGAGTGCCATTAGATATCTGGAAGGCATGCGAGAAAAAACCCGAGGCCAGGACCCTAGCATTGGGGTTAGTATATAATGAAAGAATTGCTGAAAGGAAAGGGCTTGTCAAGCCAAATTTCTGTAAGACTGCTTCAAGGTAGCCTCAGTGCACTCTGTCAAATGCTTTTTCTGCATCCAATGACAGAAATACAGTGGGGACCCCTGCCGCCTCAGCCAGCTCCACGAGATTGATCATGAATCTAGAGCCGTCTTTTGCCTGCCTTTCTGGTACAAACCCCACCTGATCAGGGTTCACCAGATATTGCACTATCTCCAATAATCTATTGGCCAAGAGTTTAGAATATAATTTGAGATCACAAATCAGCAAGGATATTGGCCATAATTATTGGGGTTGTCCGGGGTTTTCCTGGTTTAGGGATTGTCACTATCGTGGCTTCTAAATTTAAAGCAGGGATCGAGCCGTTTTATTGCCAACTATGAAAAGTTCTAACAAGGAACGGGGCCAGAAGTTGTGGGAATTCTCTGCAGTATTCATCTGGTAGCCCATCTGGGCCTGGTGCGGAGTGACGTTTAGTGGAATGAATGATTTTTATTACTTCTTGAATTGTGAACGGGGAGTTAAGCTTCAGAATCTGGTCCGGTGACACCTGCGAGAGGCTTAAGTCCTCTAAAAAAGCATTTATACCTTCCGGGGAGAGCTGAGGGGTATTGGGGTCATTTTTTAAGTTATACAACTGTTCATATTACTGGGCAAAGATAGCTGAGATTTCCGCAGGGTTCCTTGCCACCTTCCCTGAAGGTCAGCTATTTTTTCAATTATACTTTTCACTGCCTTTTTTCTTATTCTTCTCACCAAAATCGCTCCAGCCCTATCCCCCAATTCATAGTATGTAGTTTTGAGACGTCTGAGTTGTTTTTCATGTTGCCCTAACATATAGGATCTTAGCTGAGTCCTGACCTCAAAAATTAAGTTAGAGGAACTGGAAGACGGGTTCAATTTATTTCCAATTCTAAAGCCCGAAGATGTTGGATTAGGTCTGATCTCACTTTATCTCTCTCTTTTTTGATCTGAGAAGCCTTTTGAAGAAAGACCCTGCGAACAAACGCCTTATGTGTAGAGATGAGCCACGACCCTAGTGTTCGAATTCGATTCGTCGAATTGGGTGTGTGTTCATCGAATGTCTCATCGAATGTTCGTCGAACACCGTCAAACACCATTGAAAACAATGACAGGCAAACACAAACACATGCAAACACATAGAAAACACTTAGAAAACACCTTCTGAGGTGTCCAAACGGTGAATAAACTATTCAGAAGATATAACAAACACATGGAAAAGTGACAAGTACATATGAAAAATGCGAAAAGAAAAGAGATGGACGAGTAAAAGGAGGAGGAGACACAGATATAGGCATGTCATGCCCTTCTAAAATACGTTTTTACTCCAGCATTTGTAAGGCAGCATGCATACTATGAGTATTTAGTGAGTTTTACTTCAGTATTTGTAAGGCCTCGTGCATACGATGAGTATTTTTTTGAGGTTTTTCCTCATTATTTGTAAGGCCTCGTGCATACGATGAGTATTTGGTGAGATTTTTCCTCATTATTTGTAAGGCCTCATGCATACAATGGTATTTGGAGAGGTTTTTACCTCAGTATCTGTAAGTCCTAGTGCAGACGATGAGTCTTTGGTGAGTTTTACATCAGTATCTGTAAGGTCACGTGCAGATGATGAGTATTTGGTAAGTTTTACTTCAGTATCTGTAAGGCCACGTTCACACGATGAGTATTTAGTGAGTTTTACTTCAGTATCTGTAAGACCGCGTTCACACGATGAGTATTTAGTGAGTTTTACTTCAGTATATGTAAGGCCACGTGCAGACGATGAGTATTTGGTGAGTTTTACTTCAGTATTTGTAAGGCCACGTGCAGACGATGAGAATTTGGTTAGTGCTATTTCAGTATCTGTAAGGCCTCATGCAGACGATGAGTATTTGGTGAGTTTTACTTCAGTATCTGTAAGTCCCTGTGCAGATGATGACTATTTGGTGAGTTTTACTTCAGTATCTGTGAAGGTACCTTTACACGACGCCACTGAAAGGTAGCAACTGCCTGGCATTGGGGATAGTTATGCCTCTTGCTATGAAATTGCTACGAAATGGCAGCATGTAAATAGGGAAGTTCCTTCCTGTGTCCTGTAGTGGACTCAGATACCTGTTGCTGAGCCGTGCTCAGAAACCGAAGGCAACAGAAAGGCACAATTGCCATGGTAGTGGCGTCTAAACGGGGCACAGGCATGGATGCTGCGTCGCCTAGTGATTTCACAGGGGCGTGCCACAGTGTCATGGATACCACGCCCCATCAGCGATCATTGGTGGGGTACTGTGTTACTATTGGCTGTCCCTGCACAGGGCGCCATATTTAAAGAGCTGACCATTCCCTCTACACAATTGCAATGGTGTCATGTATTAGCCAGCCTTGCTGCGCAGGCTGGCCAATCATGATGCTATTGCGTTGTCCAATCAGCGTACGAGCGTCACGAAATACACAACTCTGTCACGCCTATGTACTAGCGGCGCAAAAGATGTACGCCCATATTCCTTTGTGGTGGTGGCGTGTAAACCAGGGAAGGTATTCAATAGGAAGTAAGCCGCAGGAGCTGTCGGCACTTCCGGGGAACACAGATACCTTCAGTGGAGCATGCAATGGCGGCGTCTATATGCGGCATTAGCGATCGGTATCCACCGTTAAAAACGTGCGCGTGCACGTGCGGTGGATACCTGTTGCTAGCAACAGTGGCGGCGTGTAAAGGTACCTTAAGGCCACGTGCAGACAATGAGTATTTGGTGAGTTTTACTTCAGTATCTGTAAGGCCTCGTGCAGACAATGAGTGCTTGGTAACGTTTTTCCTCTGTATCTATAAGGCCTAGTGCAGATGATGACTATTTGGTGAGGTTTTTCCTCAGTATTTGTAAGGCCTCGTGCAGACGATGACTATTTGGTGAGATTTTTCCTCAGTATCTGTAAGGCCTCATGCAGACGATGACTATTTGGTGAGGTTTTTCCTCAGTATTTGTAAGGCCTCATGCAAACGATGATTATTTGGTGAAGTTTTTGTTCAGTATCTGTAAGGCCTCATGCAGACGATGAGTATTGTGTCACATTTAGGGGACTAAAAGAAGAGTCTCCATTTTTTCCAAAAATTTGGGCACAGACACCACTTAAGTGGCATCAATTGCCCAACAGTTGCAAACTTTAAATGGTTACTTTTAGGCAAAAATCCACAAGGCTTTAGTCTCCCCAGGATGACACAAGGGTAGAAAAGTCCTTGCGGATCCATGCCTTGTTCATCTTTATGAACGTTAGTCTGTCCACATTCTGGGTGGACAAATGCGTGCGCTTTTCTGTCAGCACACCACCAGCGGCGCTGAAGACACGATCCGAGAGAACGCTGGCTGCAGGGCACGACAAGATCCCCAAGGTGTGAGTGGCGAGCTCAGGCCGTGTTTCCAGATTGGAAGCCCAAAATGAACAAGGCTCCAGTTCCCCAGTTATGGCATCGATGTTAAGTTGGAGATACTCGTGTACCATCCACTCCAGGCATTGACTATGCGGCAGACATCTCGTGTCTTCAGGCCTTGGAAATGATGGTCTAAATAAATTGTGAAACTAGGCCACAAAATTGCTGTTACCACCACCAGCTACGGTGTTAAGGGTACGGTGTGAATGATGATGACTCAACAGTCCCACGGTTGACAAGTTAGAACTGTGAGATTCACTCTGTCTACCACTGGTGTTTTGTGGAAAAGCCGATCTGAGATTATGTATCAGCTTCTGCTGATACTCCTGCATGCGTGCGTCCCTTTGTATGGCAGGAATTACTTCGGCAAATTTGGTCTTGTACCGGGGATCTAAGAGTGTGGCAACCAGTAGTCGGCATTACTTCTAATTCGGACAACCCGAGGGTCTTGTTGCAGGTAGTGCAGCAAGAAGGTGCTCATGTGTCTTGCGCATCCAGGAGGACCAGGTCCTTGTTGTGTTGGTGATGGGGAGGTGAGAATCATGCTTCCTTCCTCTGCCCTCTCCCCCCAACCTCGCACAACAGAAATGTCATCAAGGTCTCCCTCATCTGCTGACTCTTCCATGCCCATTGCCAGTTCGTCCTCCATTTCTTCCTGGGCTCCTGCACCCTCCTCAAGAGTTTGATTGCTACCATGCACCCTCGTTAATCCCTCTCCACCACCCTCACATGCCCGCCGTCTTGGTGCTGCCGACCTTGAGGACCTTGGAAATGTTGTCATTCCTTCCGCATAGGACTCCTCCCGTACTTCCTCCACCTCCTCTTGTCCCACCACCTGACTCCGAATATTGTTTGGAGTGTGCTCCAGAATGTAGATGACCGGAATAGTCATGCTGATAATGGCATCGACAGCACTAAACATCTTCGTCGCTATCTCAAAACTGTGCAGAAGGGTGCATAGGTCCTTGATCTGAGACCACTCCAGCAGAGTGATCTGCCCACCTTTGGATCGCGTTGGCCCAGGCTATACATCATAACGTATTGCACCAGGGCTCAGTGGTGCTGCCACAGTCGCTGCAACATGTGCAGAGTAGAATTCCAGGGTGTTGGCACATCACATTTCAACCAGTGAACGGGCAAGCCAAAAGACTTCTGGAGCGAAGCAAGTCGTTCAGCTGAAGGATGCGAATGCCGGAAGTGAGCACACAGCGACCATGCCCTCTGCAGAAGCCCATCTAGGCCGGGATAGTGTGTCAAAAATTGCTGGACAAAAAGATTCAACACGTGAGCCATACAAGGCACATGTGTGATATTGCCCCGGCGAAGGGCCACACCCAGGATTGCAGCATTGTCGCACACGGCCTTCCCTGGCTACAGGTTGAGTGGAGACAACCATTGCTGACACTCAGTCGCCAGAGCTGACCACAACTCCTCAGCTGTGTGACTCACATTTCCCACGCATTTCAAGGTAAAGACTGCCTGATGGTGTTGAGCCCTGCTGCCAGCATAGTAAGGAGGTGAGCAGGATTCCTTCTGTGCAGTTACAACGCGGGTGGTATTACCAGACAGACTTTGGGCGGGGGTGAAGGACTAAGACAAGGTTGAGGAGGCAGAAGCAGTGGAGGAACTTCTACCAACTTGTGGGGACGGCAAGACTTGGACAGCAGACCCTTCTCCAGCTCTCACCATAGATAACCAGTGCCCAGTCAGCAACATGTACCACCCCTGTCCATGCTTACGGGTCCAAGTGTCTGTGGTGAAATGCACCCTGTCACACACAGAGTTGTTGTCTACGACCTGGTGATGTAGCGCAGGCACACCTTTCTTGGAGAAGTACTGGCGACTGGGCATCTGGTACTGGAGCACTGCGATGGACAAAAGGTCTCAAAAATCCTCTATGTCCACCAGGCGGAAAGGCAGCATTTCTGTAGTCAACAGCTTGCAGATGGTGAAATTCAAGTGCTTAGCATTCTTATGGCTAGGAGGAAATTATCTTTTACTTGTCCACATCTGAAGGGCGGAGGGCTGGCTGCTGTGCTGAGATGGGGTTGAGTAGGGTGTCCCCGGCAAACTGCTGGTCTGTGAGGGAGGTGCAGGCGAAGATGTAATGTTGCCATCATCCAAAGGTGGTGCTATCAATGTCTGAGAGAGCTCAACACCAGCAGCATTGTCCACTTGAAAACCAAGTGACGACCTGCCAGTCACACTGCCTGTTGCAAGTTAAGAGGTGGAAGGTCTACATCCAAAAGCATGTGTGACAGCTGTCCCCACAGTCACAGACGATGAAGAGCACACAGATGCACTTGATGGTGCAAACGGTGGTAGGCCTGCCCCACTAGCCCGCATTTTAGCACAGTGAGCTTCCCACTGTGACTTGTGCTTCATGTCCATGTGGCGGTTCATGCATAAAGTACTCAAGCTAGTGACTTTTTGGCCTCTACTCAGAGATTGGTTACTAATCTTGCAGATGACATGAGTTGGGAGATCCTTGGTGATGTCAAAAAAGGCCCAGACTAGGCAAGGCTTAGAACCCATGCGAGCTGCAGAGCCACCACAACTTCTGCTCAGAGGCAGAGTTGTGGCTGTGGATGCAGTTGTTGATGTGCTTCTAGTACTCTGTTTCTGTCCAGGAAGACGCAACCTAACCTCGTCGTCAGTAGCATCCTCCTCCACCTCCTCTGCTGACCACATCGACTGGCTGATTGTGGGTTGACAGTAAGTGGCATCTCCAGCCTCATCTTCATCCTCTGTGTTCTCACACCACTCGTCCTTGGAGACAACCACTTCCTGCCTTGATCGAAAATTTAATTTGTCAATCCAATCCGGTATCTGAGTCAGCATCATCCTCCTTGTGTCCACCAGAAGTGTAACATAGTAACATAGTAACATAGTTTTTAAGGTTGAAGGAAGACTTTAAGTCCATCTAGTTCAACCCATAGCCTAACATGTTGATCTAGAGGAAGGCAAAAAAAAACCATGTGGCAACACTAAGCTCCACATTGGGGGAAAAAATTCCTTCCTGACTCCAGATACGGCAATCAGACTAATTCCCTGGATCAACGCCCTATCAAAGAATCTAGTATGTATAACTGATAATATTATAGTTTTCAAGAAAGGCATCCAGGCCCTTCTTAAATGTTAGTAGTGACTCACTCATTACAACATCATGTGGCAGAGAGTTCCATAGTCTCACTGCTCTTACAGTAAAGAATCCGCGTCTGTGATTATGATTAAACCTTCTTTCCTCCAGACGTAGAGGATGCCCCCTTGTCCCAGTCTCAGGCCTAAGAGTAAAGAGATCATTAGAAAGGTCTCTGTACTGTCCCCTCATATATTTATACATTATTATAAGATCCCCCCTAAGCCTTCGTTTTTCCAAGCTAAATAACCCCAAGTTTAGTAACCTGTCTTGGTATTGCAGACCCCTTAGTCCTCTAATGACTTTTGTCGCTCTTCTCTGGACCCGCTCTAGTTCAGCTATGTCTTTCTTATACACCGGAGACCAGAATTGTACACAGTATTCTAAGTGTGGTCGCACTAGTGACTTGTATAGAGGTAAAATTATGTTCTCCTCATGAGCATCTATGCCTCTTTTAATGCATCCCATTATTTTATTTGCCTTTGCAGCAGCTGCCTGACACTGGCCACTAAATGTGAGTTTGTCATCTACCCATACACCCAGGTCTTTTTCAGTGACAGTTTTGCCCAGTGTTTTACAATTAAGCACATAATTATACCTTTTGTTTCCTCTGCCCAAGTGCATAACTTTACATTTATCCCCATTAAAGCGCATTTGCCATTTAGCAGCCCAAGCTTCTAGTTTACATAAATCCTCCTGTAATATAAAATTGTCCTCCTCTGTATTGATTACCCTGCAGAGTTTAGTGTCATCTGCAAATATTGAGATTCTACTCTGCATGCCCCCTACAAGGTCATTAATAAATATATTAAATAGAAGCGGGCCCAACACTGACCCCTGTGGTACCCCACTGTTAACTGTGACCCATTCTGAGTGTGTTCCATTAATAACCACCGTTTGTTTCCTATCACTAAGCCAGTTCTTAACCCACTTACACATATTTTCCCCTATCCCCATTGCCCTCATTTTATGTATCAACCTTTTGTGTGGCACCATATCAAAAGCTTTTGAAAAGTCCATATACACCACATCCACTGCATTTCCTTGGTCCAGTCCAGAACTTACTTCTTCATAGAAGCTTATCAGATTAGTTTGACAGGAACGGTCCCTCGTAAAACCATGTTGATAATGGGTCATGAGGTTATTTTTCTTCAGATACTCCAGTATAGCATCTCTTAGAAAACCCTCAAGGATTTTACCCACAGTAGAGGTTAAGCTTACTGGCCTATAATTTCCAAGTTCAGTTTTTGTCCTCTTTTTGAATATTGGCACCACATTTGCTATACGCCAGTCCTGTGGTACAGACCCTGTTATTATGGAATCTTTAAATATTAAAAATAATGGTCTATCTATGACAGTACTTAATTCCTGCAGCACTCTGGGGTGTATCCCATCCGGGCCCGGGGATTTGTCAATTTTAGTGATTTTTAGACGATGCCGTACTTCCTCTTGGGTTAAGCAGGTGACATTTAATTGAGACTTTTTGTTATCCCTGATCATATTGTCTGTCATGGGATTTTCTTGTTTAAATACTGTTGAAAAAAAGTCATTTAGCATATTGGCTTTTTCCTCATCCTCATCCACCATTTCACTCAGACTATTTTTAAAGGGGCCAACACCATCATTTTTTAGTTTCTTACTATTTATGTAGTTAAAAAATATTTTGGGATTCTTTTTACTTTCTCTGGCAATGAGTCTCTCTGTCTCAATCTTTGCTGCCTTGATTTGCTTTTTACAAATGTTAGTTAATTTTCTGTATTTATTTAATGCTTCATCACTACGTACTTGCTTTAATTCCCTAAATGCTTTCTTTTTGTCACACATTGCACTTCTTACTGCTTTATTTAGCCATAGTGGTTTCCTCCTATTTCTAGCATGCTTATTCCCATAGGGTATATATTGTGCACAGGTCCTATTCAGGATGCTAATAAACATCTCCCATTTGTGTTGTGTACTTTTATGTCTCAGGACATCGTCCCAGTTTATTGCACTAAGATCATCTCTCAACCGTTGGAAATTTGCCTTTCTGAAGTTTAGTGTCCTTGTAGCCCCTCTTTACACGTCTTAGTAAAGGATACTTGAAATCTTATTAAGTTATGATCACTATTACCCAAGTGACCTCCCACCCGTATATTTGATATGCGGTCCGGCCTGTTGGTTAATATTAGGTCCAGCAGTGCCCCCCTTCTTGTTGGGTCCTGAACCAGTTGCGAAAGGTAATTGTCTCTCATAGTTTTCAAAAACTTATTACCTTTGCTGGAAATGCAGGTTTCTGATCCCCAATGTATTTCAGGGTAGTTGAAGTCCCCCATAATAATGACTTCTCCCTGAGTCGCTGCTTCATCTATTTGCTTTATGAGGATATTCTCCTCCACTTCCATTATTGTTGGGGACTTATAACAAACCCCTATCAGTAATTTATTATTTTTTCCCCCTCCCCTTATCTCCACCCACAGGGACTCTACATTTCCATTAGATTCACCTATATTATCACGCAGGATGGGTTTTAAGGATGATTTTACGTATAAACATACACCTCCTCCTCGCCTATTTGTACGGTCATTTCTGAACAGACTATAGCCCTGTAAATTAACAGCCCAGTCATGGCTCTCGTCCAGCCAAGTCTCCGAAATCCCCACCATGTCATAATTATTTTCCAACAAAATCAATTCTAATTCCTCCATTTTGTTGGTGAGGCTTCTGGCATTAGTGAACATGCACTTTATGCATCTCTCTTTACCTCTATTCCTTCCTACTAGATTGACTGTTCTAACCCCACCCCCCATGCCACCCCCAATTTTATTACTTGTGCCCAGGTTACTGTTTACACTATCTTCCCCTCCTATACAATGAATACCCTCCCCCCCAATCCCTAGTTTAAACACTCCTCCAACCTTCTAGCCATTTTCTCCCCCAGCACAGCTGCACCCTCCCCATTGAGGTGCAGCCCGTCCCTAGCATAGAACCTGTAACCAACAGAGAAGTCGGCCCAGTTCTCCAGGAACCCAAACCCCTCCTTCCTACACCAATTCCTGAGCCACTTATTTATCTCCCTAATCTCACTTTGCCTCTCTGGTGTGGCACATGGTACAGGCAGTATTTCAGAGAATACTACCTTGGAGGTCTTTGCCTTAAGCTTGCAGCCTAATTCCCTGAAATCATCTTTAAGGACCTTCCACTTACCTCTAACTTTGTCATTTGTGCCAATGTGCACCATGACCGCTGGGTCCTCACCAGCCCCTCCCAGTAATCTGTCAACCCGATCAGCGATGTGCCGGACTCGAGCGCCCGGTAGGCCGCACACTGTTCGACGATCCCTGTCTTTGTGACAGATTGCCCTATCTATTCCCCTAATAATTGAGTCCCCCACTACCAGCACCTGTCTGGCCTGCTCTACTCTCCTGTTTTCCCCCATACTGGAGCAGACACTCCTCTGGCTTTCAGAGGTCATGCCCTGCTGCAGCAGTGCTGTACCTGAACTCACACACCCCTCATCTGCCAACATAGCAAATTTATTGGGGTGTGCCAGATCAGGGCTACCCTCCCTGGCACCCTTCCCTCTACCCCGCCTTCTAACTGTCACCCAGCTAGCTACCTCACGGTTCTGCAGCTCCATACTACCATCCTCCCCCACATCTATCCCATTGAGCAGCTGTTCAGTGAGCAGCAGACTCCTTTCCATATTGTCTATGGATCTCAGCGTTGTCAGTTGTTCATTTAGATCCAGTATCTGGGCTTCCAAATGCACAATGTACTCACATCTCACACAGCAGTATGCACCCTCGACCGGCTGGTCAAGGAATGCATACATGTGGCAAGATGTACACTGGATGGCATTGCCAATCATGGAGCTCATTTCCTAATGGGGATTGCACTAGACAGAAATGATAAGTAAAAAAATGCAAAGTATTAATAAAATACAACCAACAATTCAGTAATTTCTCCCTTCCAAACTCCCTGAATCCAAAGTCACTGAATCACAAGTCACACACTTACTTCTGTCGCATTTGCGCTCTGTCACACGTAGCTCGCGTTCACACTCGCTAGAAAAATCAGATATAAAGAGGTTTTTTTTTTTTTCCCTTAGCAGAAAATCAGCCTGCAGCTCAGTGTACTTCCAAGTGGTTACTGTTAGGGAATGAGGATCTCCATAAAGGTCAGAACCTTCTTCTTCTGGGCCTGGATCTGACTCACAAAGCCTCTGGGCGTCAGGGCAGATCAATAACTCGTCTGGACTCACTTTGGAGTAGACCTCTGATTCCCAGGCTATTGTGTGACTGAACAGCTCTGCAGACTCAGCCATGTCTGTTACCACAGACTCAGTAGGGCGGCTGGAGATTTGGGAGCTGGGAGGAATAAAGTGCGATTGGGCTGACACCTCAGATGACTGGAGGGTTTGTGATGTAGAAGTTGAGGTGGAGGAGAGGCCACTTGATGGAGCACTTGTGATCCATTCAAGCACCTGCTGTTTTTGTGCCTCATTTACAAGTGGCATCGATGGTCGTGTCCGTAAGAAAGGGATCATATCCGATTGGCCACGTAAAGAAGTAAACATCTTACTTTGGCTGGAAGATTGTCTATCTTCAGCAGATGTTAATGTAGCTTTAGCATCTACCCCACACACACAAACTTTTTTTCCCTTTCCACCACACCAACTCCCCTTTCCACCAGCAGCGGGCCTTTTGCCACTCATTTTGTATGTAAAATTGGCAACTGTGCATTTGTTCGACAAGAAAAAGATGGATGTAATTCGAGCAGAGGTGACTGAACCAATACTGCTACTAGGCCCAAAGTGAGACCTGGGCTAGGTGCAGTTAAAAAATTAGTAGGAACTACACAAGCGGTGTAGTTGCTTGTATTAGAAGTGGCCTACACTACTGCTTTTTGTGACACTGCTACTTGACCCGAAGTGAGACCTGGGTATGGTGCAGTTAAAAATTAGTAGGAACTACACAGACAGTGTAATTGCCTGTATTAGAAGAGGCCTACACTACTGCTTTTTGTGACACTGCTACTTGACCCGAAGTGAGACCTGGGCACGGTGCATTTAAAAATTAGTAGGAACTACACAGGCGGTGTAGTTGCTTGTATTAGAAGTGGCCTACACTAGGGATGAGCAAGTACCGTAATATCCGGACTCGCTATACTCGCAACGAGTAGGTACCGGTATTCGGTACTCGTTGCGAGTATAGCTAGTCCGATTACTTTCGCAGTGTATATATAGATCTAGATCTATATCTATAGATATAGGTCCTAGGTGTGCTGCCAGGACCTTGAAATCTGGCCAATCAGGTGGCCGCTAGCGATCACGTGGTTGTGACGTTTCGCCATCTGATTGGCCAGATCGCTACCAGCCATCTGATTGGCTGGAAGTCACAGGTCCTTGTCCGGTGATCGCAGGTCTTCTGGGACGATCCCGGTTCAGGCGTCGGATAGGTGAGTATGTAATTTTATTATTTTTAACACCTTTTATTCACTTTTAGGGTACTCATAAGATACTCGGAGAGAAGCGAGTAGCCGAATACTGCTACTATTCGGCGAGTTCCGAATAGTAGCGAGTATACTCATTCATTCCTAGCCTACACTACTGCTTTTTGTGACACTACTACTTTACCCAAAGTGATACCTGGGCAAGGTGCAGTTAAATTTGTAGGAACTACACAGGCGGTGTAGTTGCTTGTATTAGAAGTGGCCTACACTGCTGCTTTTTGTGACACTGCTATTTGACCCAAAGTGAGACCTGGGCAAGGTGCAGTAAAAATTAGTAGGAACTACACAGGCGGTGTAGTTGCTTGTATTAGAAGTGGCCTACACTACGGCTTTTTGTGACACTGCTACTTGACCCGAAGTGAGACCTGGGCAAGGTGCAGTTAAAAATTAGAAGTACCGTATATACTCGTGTATAAGCCGACCCGTGTATAAGCCGACCCCCCTACTTTAGCCCCCAAAACCTGGGAAAACCTATTGACTCGCGTATAAGCCGAGGGTGGACCCCAGCACAGGTATACAGCCCCCAGCAGTGTGGTATACAGCAGCCCCCAGCACAGGGGTATACAGCAGCCCCCAGCACAGGGGTATACAGCAGCCCCCAGCACAGGGGTATACAGCAGCCCCCAGCACAGGGGTATACAGCAGCCCCCAGCACTGGGGTATACAGCAACCCCCAGCACAGGGGTATACAGCAGCCCCCAGCACAGGGGTATACAGCAGCCCCCAGCACAGGGGTATACAGCAGCCCCCAGCACAGGGGTATACAGCAGCCCCCAGCACAGGGGTATACAGCAGCCCCCAGCACAGGGGTATACAGCAGCCCCCAGCACAGGGGTATACAGCAACCCCCAGCACAGGGGTATACAGCAGCCCCCAGCACAGGGGTATACAGCAGCCCCCAGCACAGGGGTATACAGCAGCCCCCAGCACAGGGGTATACAGCAGCCCCCAGCACAGGGGTATACAGCAGCCCCCAGCACAGGGGTATACAGCAGCCCCCAGCACAGGGGTATACAGCAGCCCCCAGCATAGGGGTATACAGAAACCCCCAGCACAGGGGTATACAGCAGCCCCCAGCACAGGGGTATACAGCAGCCCCCAGCACAGGGGTATACAGCAGCCCCCAGCACAGGGGTATACAGCAGCCCCCAGCACAGGGGTATACAGCAGCCCCCAGCACAGGGGTATACAGCAGCCCCCAGCACAGGGGTATACAGCAGCCCCCAGCACAGGGGTATACAGGGTTCCCGACGGCCCCCGGCAGTGGTATACAGCCCCCCCGCCTAGTACCGGGCCCCCATGCTGCGGCACAGCATACAGTAGCTCATACATTACCATCTCCTGCAGCGCGCGCTTCCTCCATCTCCCGCCCGGCTTGTTGCTGTAGTGTCATGTGACGCGCCAGTCACATGACACTACAGGAAGATGCCGGCTGGGATATGGAGGAGCCGCGCGCTGCAGGAGATGGTAATGTATGAGCTACTGTATGCTGTGCCGCAGCATGGGGGCCCGGTACTAGGCGGGGGGGCTGTATACCACTGCCGGGGGCCGCCAGGGGCTGTGTGGGGCAATATGCACTGCATCCCCTTGCCGGGGATGGACAGGGGGATGCGTGCATATTAATGAGGCGGGCCCACGTGACCGCGCGGTGTCACTGCAGCCCCCTCCTGCCTCCTCCTGCCCCCAGTCAGAGCCCCCGTCCCCGTCACACTCAGCACCCCCGTCACACTCACACTATATACTCGTGTATAAGCCGAGGGGGGACTTTTCAGCCCAATTTTTGGGCTGAAAAATTCGGCTTATACACGAGTATATACGGTAACTAAACAGGTGGTGTAGCTGTTTGTATTAGACGTAGCCTAAACTACTTCTTTTTGTGGCACTGCTACTTGACCCGAAGTGAGACCTGAGCAAGGTGCAGTTAAATTTGTAGGAACTACACAGGCGGTGTAGTTGCTTGTATTAGAAGTGGCCTACACTACTGCTTTTTGTGACACTGCTACTTGACCCAAAGTAAGACCTGGGCAAGATGCAGTTAAAATTAGTAGGAACTGCACAGGCGGTGTAGTTGTTTGTATTAGAAGTGGCTTACAATACTTCTTTTTGTGGCACTGCTACTTGACCCAAAGTGAGACCTGGGCAAGGTGCAGTTAAAAATGAGTAGGAATCGCACAGGTGGTGTAGCTTCTTTCACAAGTGGGCTACACCACTGTGTAAGTGACACTGCTACAGTACTAGCCCGAACAAATTGCCTGGTCTAGCTGCAGCCAAAAAATGTCTACTTAAGACAGATGGTGTAGCTTTCTTCACAGAAGTGATACACTACATGCCCTAAAGGATTCACAGAGCTAGATGTGGCCAGATGCTGTGAAAAGCACTTGCACAGCACTGGCACACACCTGCCTGGCAAAAACTAATAGAACTGCTCTAACCTAGCCCTAAAAAGGGCTGAAATTAAAACTAGTCCCTGCTTATATGAACTACACCTGAAAAAGGGCTGCTAGACTACTAGTCCCTAATCCCTACTCCTATGAAGCAGCCCTCAAAAGGGCTGATACTCCTAAAATTCGCACCCTCCCTCCAGTCCCTACTCCCTAAACCTATCTACCTAACTTTATCTCACTAGCTGAATAAGAAGAGAATTGACAGTTTTCACTGTATAGCGCCCACAGCAGAAGTGGTGCCGTTTGTCACAGAGCTGCAGCAATGAGCATATGATGGCGATGGGGAAAATGGCCGGGTCTTATAGGGCTAGGACATGTGACATACACATGCAATGATGCCTGACTTTCACACTCATTGTAATCCACAGAAATGCTCTCTAGCCAGATTGACTGAACTCTGGTGACAGGGGAAAGTACATACACAATAAGGTAAAGGACATAGACATAAATTTTAAACGTACAAACAGCGAACAATCAGCAACATATATGTAAACCAACAATTAGGCGAACACCTACAAATGGGGAATACTCATCCACCTGTAACCCCTGTAAAGAGGGGACATTTGGTAAGATGACAAGTCCTGGACGTTTAGGCATTAGCTCCCAAACAATCCAGAATATCCGGACAATCAAAAGGGGAGAGGTGAGTAAACAAAAGCCATAGAAGCCTGCAGATGACCAGAACTAACTAAACGCTATTTCAGCTGACTTTTTCCCAGTCCTGCACAACTGAGCGGGTAGGTGTATTAATGCCAGGTCCTGAACGTGGTGGCATCGCATTTGCTCTTGGGGTAAAGTTCCATTTCTGTAGGGCCTTACCTAGGCGAGTGGGGCAGCGGAACACCTGAGTGGAGCCTTTATACCGGAATTTGATGTGCACCGGCGAACCCCAGCTATATATGATGCCCCTGTCCCGCAAAATTTTACAATACTGAGCGAATTCACGTCTTCTGGCTAAAGTCCCTGCCGAAAGATCCGGAAAAATGGACACATCCGAGAATGGAGCCGCAATAGAGGGGTTTTGTCTCATAGACTGTAGGATAGTTTCTGCTGTTTTCATCTTGCAAAAACTGATCCAAATGACATCTTGTTTATATGCGGAGGTTTAGGAATCCTGAAGGCTTTGTCAATGTCCAAGTCTCCTTGCAGGATGCCTGGAAGGATAAGCTGCAGCAATGACATTGCTGTGCCCCTTAAGTCATCTGAGTCCTGAGATTCAGAGATCCCTCTGATCCTAAGGGCCCAGTTACACACAGAAACTTTCCAGTGATCCCGCCAGCGATCCGACCTGGCCGGGATCACAGGAAAGTCTCTCTGAAGTCGCTGGTGAGCTGTCAAACAGACAGACTCACCAGCGACTCACCAGCGACTCAGCAGCCGTGAGATCGCTGGTAACCATGATAAACACCGGGTAACTAAGCAGCACGCTGCTTAGTTACCCAGTGTTAATCATGGTTACCAACGTCCTCCTGCTTAGTGCAGCGGACACTGGTAATCAAGATAAACACTGGGTATCTAGGCAGCGCACACTGCTTAGTTACCCGGTGTTTATCATGGTTACCAGCGTCCTCCTGCTTAGCGCAGCGGACACTGGTAACCATGATAAACACCGGGTATCTAGGCAGCGCACGCTGCTTAGTTACCTGGTGTTTATCATGGTTATCAGCATCCTCCTGCTTAGCGCAGCGGACGCTGGTAACCATGATAAACTCCGGGTATCTAGGCAGCGCGCACTGCTTAGTTACCCGGTGTTTATCATTTTTACCAGCCTGTGAGGTTGCTGGATCGCTGGTCTCTTGTGGTCACATGCGCGCATGCGTGCTGACTAGCGGGAGACTAAGGACCAAAAAATGGTCCTGAGCGATGTGCACCCACCAGCGACCTCACAGCAGGGGCCAGGTTGCTGGTGCGTGTCACACACTGCGACATCGCTGGAGAGGTCGCTGTTACGTCACTAAACCTGTGACGTTGCAGCAACATCGCTAGCAATGTTGCAGTGTGTGAAGTACCCCTAATGTTCCCCTTCCGCAATTTGTCTTCTAGGTCACAGATCTTCAGCTGTGCCAGTTTAATCTCCCCTTCCATTGCCCCATAATCTGTGGCCAGCTCGGTATGAGATGAGGTGGCGTACTCTGCCATCTTAGTTTCAATGTGAGCTGTTCTGTCACCCAGAGATGAAAGCTCCCGGTGGATTTCCCACAACATTTCCCTTATATCTTTCTGCAGGGATCGCCTGAGGGAGTGTAGCAGCCCCCTCAAGGACCGCTGTGTGAGCGGTGCATCTTCATCTCCCTCCCTGTCAGTACGCTCCTCCGAGCTCCAGAAGGCACGGGAGTGTTAGGCAGGGGAACCATGTGCCGGCGCCATCTTAGAGGGCGAAGGCTGGGGCTGCTCAACGGGGAAGAAATCAATCACCTTCTTGGTGTCTCCCCACTTTCTTGATGAGGCCCTCGGCATTCCTGAGAGTTGCGGCTTCTTACCGCCACCGGACCGGCTGTAATCTGGTAAGTGCAGGTGCTGGAAACTTGCCGCTGGTCGGGTCAGTTGCAGGAGCACAGGCAGATGCGACCAGCACCATGAGCTCCAGGTCACGCCCCCCAAATCCCTCTTTCAGCCACACCCAGGGTTATGGAAACTGGGTCTCGACCCCCGTGGCTCCCAGTAATAGCCCAGTTCCGAGTACCTCACAGCCCTGGGGGCTGACAAGAGCAACACAAAAACAATCAGAAAAAAGGCAAATTAGACATAATTTCACACAAAACTCCAAAAACGGGTTGGCCAAAATTGTTGGCACCCTCAACTTAATATTTGATTGCTCACCCTTGGAATAAATAACTGCAATTATTTGCTTTCTATAAACATCAAAAAGCTTCTTACACCTCTCAAATGGAATTTTTGACCACTCTTCTTTTGCAAACTGCTCCAAGTCTCTCATATTTGAAGTCACCTTCTTCTCTCAACAGCAATTCTAAGATCTCTTCACTCTTTTCTGGCAAATTCAGAACTCTCCAGTGCTTTGTTTCCTTCCATGCTTCCTTCCATTTTGGGGTGCTTCTTGAAGTATGCTGAAAGACCCATGCCCTAAGATGCAAAACCAGCTCTCTGACACTGGGCACTACATTGTGACCAAAGATCATTTCATAATCTTCAGATTTCCTGATGTTGTGCACTGCTAGAGGCAGCATATCAACCCCAAAACATCTTTGAACTTTCACCATCTTTGACTGCAGTGCATTATTTTCTTTGTAGGGCTCATTCTGTTTTCAGTAAACAGTAGAGTGATGTGTTTTACTAAAAAGCTCTATCTTGGTCTCATCTGTCCACAAGACGTTTTCCCAGAAGAATTTTGGCTTACTCATGTACATTTTGGCAAACTGAAGTCTAGATTTTTTTTATGTCTCTGTCTCAGCAGTGGGGTCCTCCAGGGTGTCCTGCCGCAGTGTAAGAGAGTAAACTGATAAGCTGCTAAAACCAAGCAGACTGCCATTTTGTAGTGGCCCAGGAAAGTGAAAAAGTCTCTGGTTGCCATGGTGACTGCTCTGTGTCTAGGAAAGTGAAAGCACAATCTCTGGTTGCCTTGGTGACGGCTCTGTCAGTTGCTCCTGTTGTTGTTGTTGATCACTCACTGCGGTGGCCATTACTAGTGTAAGGATTACAGCAGAGCCAGTGCAAGCTATATGGGCCTTTAAAGTTGTTTGCAAGCCCTGTTGTGTGGACTAAAGACTTTATCTTGAACTGAGAAAGTGTCCAGGCTGAGGAGATGTTCCCCTGATGGAGCAAGTGATTGGCGTCCAGGAAGGCTGTGAGTGACTGCGAAAGGAGAGCCGGTGTCCGGTGCCATCCACATTGGAGGATCCTGACAAGGAGGCTGAGGAGATGTTCCCCCTGATGGAGCGAGTGATTGGCGTCCAAGAAGGCCGTGAGAGACTGCGAAAGGAGAGCCGGCGTCCGGTGCCACCCACATTGGGAGGATCCTGACAAGGTCCTGACAAGCCCTGGAAAAGAGTGCTCCACAGATTGCACCCCAAGCTTACAGAACTAAAGTACTGGACATGTGAATCTGGCATTGGCTGGTAAGCTACCAAATTTTGCTGTTTTTTTACAATACGTTTTTTTTGGGGCGCCAAAGGTTTTTCTTTTCTTTTTCTTTTTCTGGACTTGCTGCAGCCCACTTGGAATATACACCGGTGTAAAGCTACATTTGAGGTTGATGGTACCATAGTTTTGAGATACCCGGGTATCCCTGTGCTAAGTGTATAGCCAGCATTGATATAGTGTAATGTATTGTTAGTAGCTGTGATAAGTTATACTCAGTGTGCCATCTCAGAGGTCCCATCAGACCGCCCACAGTTGATGTACATAGCCTTTAGTTAAGTTAAATCCTTGATAAGTCTAACGTGTAGGTAAATTTGCTCCTGGTTCTGAGTGTGATTTACATACCCTGGGAACTCTGAGATCGGTGCATTGATGTCGGCTAACGCTGAGTGTGTGAAACTGTTATTGGTTATATTTTAAGGGGATTTTGATACTTATACATTCTATACAGAACCATACTTTGATACCCATATCAGTAAAAAATACTGTTGTTTATTTCTGCCTCTGTCTCAGTCTGTGACTCACTGGATCTTAATAGGACCTCCGGTCATTATAGCAGTGAATCATTTAATTCAAATGTGGACAGATAGTTTGTGATGACATTGATGCACCCTGAGCCTGCAGGACAGCAAGAATTTCTTTGGGACTTGATTGAGTATGCTTATCCACCATCCGGACTATCCTGTTTTGCAATCTTTCATCAATGCTATGCCATCCACATCCAGGGAGATTAACTACAGTTCCATGGGTTTAAAACTTCTTGATTATGTTGTGCACCGTGGACAAAGGAACATCAAGATCTCTGGAGATGATCTTGTAATCTTGAGATTGCTAATATGTTTGAACAATTTTAGTTCTAAAGTCAACAGACACATGTCTTCTCTTTCTGTTCTCCATGCCCACTGTGGAACTCACAGAGACACAATGCAAATATTTAGTAAACTTCTCCCCTTTTAGGGTATGTGCCCACTGGCAGGTTTTGCTGCGTTTGAGATCAGGATTTGCCTTGGTTTTATGTAAATCTATGCTAATCTAATCCTGAGTTTTTGGTTTACATCAAAACCTATGTGATCAGGGAAAAGCTTTCACACGCACACTTTTTTTTTTCTCTACAGAAAATGGAAATACCACAGGTGTTTCCACTTTACCAACAGTTCAGCAAAGAATTGACATGCTCCTCATTCTTTCTGAAACACAGCAAAACCTGAGGTGTTTCCACTTTCTTCACCAAACAAAAACCAATGTGTTGGGACAGCTAATACTAGAATCATAGGTTTTGCTGGAAAACAAAAATGCAGCAAATCATGTGGTGTTTACACTGTCTCCAGAGAACAAAAACCAATGTGTGTGTTCAGCGTTTCTGTGAAACACATTGGCTTTGCTGGGAATCAAAACCGGAGGAACAAATTAGCATACATTACCATAAAACCAATGGTAAACCGCAGGCAGAAACCGCAGCAAAGCCGCAGTATAAATTCACTGTCTGTGTGAACATACCCTAAACCTGGTTTTAAGTGTGATTTTCATATTCCCCACACCAGTTACTTGCCGCAGGTGAGTTTGAATGAGCATCACATGTTGCAATACAGTTGTTTACCCACAACTTTGGAAGGGTGCTAACAATTTGGTCTTGCCCATTTTTAGAGAGTTGTGTATAATTATGTCCAATTTGTCATTTTATTCTCTGTGTTTTTTTTTTTTTGTATTGTTCCAGTACACACAAAGGAAATACACGTTTATTATTATTATTATTATTATTTATTTATATAGCGCCATTAGGTTCCATGGCGCTTTACATGAGGATGAGGGAGACAAGAACAAGTACACTAAATCTAGGCAATCAGGACGTACAGGTACAGGAGGGGCAGGGACCCTGTCCATGAGGGCTCACAGTCTATGAGGGGTGGGTTAGGATACAGTAGGATAGGGGAATGTCAGGTATGGGGCGTTCACCTGGGTCTCATGGCAGGTTGTAGGCTTGACGGAACAAGTGAGTCTTCAGGGGACACTTGAAGCTACTCAGGGTAGGAGAGTGTCTGACGTGTTCGGGTAGGGAGTTCCAGAGTAAGGCAGATGCCCGGGAGAAGTCCTGGACTCGGTTGTGCGAAGAGGTGATGAGGGGGGAGCAGAGGAGGAGTTCTTGGGAGGAGCGGAGGTTGCGTGAGGGTAGGTATCGGGAGACCAGGTCGGAGATGTATGGTGGGGCCAGGTTGTGTATGGCTTTGTACGCCATGGTTAGTGTTTTCAATTGGGATCTCTTGGAGACGGGGAGCCAGTGAAGGGCTTGGCAGAGGGGGGAGACAGGGGAGTAGCGGGAAGACATATAGATGAGTTGGGCAGCGGAGTTGAGGATAGACTGGAGAGGTGTGAGGGAGTTAGCCGGGAGGCCATTGAGAAGGAGGTTGCAGTAGTCAAGGCGGGAGATGATAAGAGCATGGATGAGTGTTTTAGCGGTGTCGTGGGTGAGGAAGGAGTGGATCCGTGAGATGTTCTTGAGCTGGAGCCGGAGGGATGTGGTGAGGGCCTCGATGTGGGGTTTGAAGGATAGGGAGGAGTCAAGGATTACCCGAGGCACTTGGCTTGGGGGACTGGGGAGAGGGCGCAGTCGTTGACGCAGATGGATAGGTTGGGAGGTGGGGTGGAATTTCTTGGGGGGAAGACTATGAATTCAGTTTTGTCCATGTTCAGTTTAAGGAAGCGAGCAGAGAAGAATGATGAGATGGCGGAAAGGCATTGAGGGATTTTCAAGAGTAGGGAGGTGATGTCAGGGCCGGACAGGTAGATTTGGGTGTCGTCAGCGTAGAGGTGGTACTGGAGGCCATGGGACTCGATGAGTTGCCCTAGGCCGAGAGTGTAAATGGAGAAAAGTAGGGGTCCCAGGACCGAACCTTGGGGGACTCCGACAGAAAGGGGGTAGGGTGAGGAGGAGGTGTGGGAGTGGGAGACGCTGAAGGTCCGGTCCGCTAGGTATGAGGAGATCCAGGAGAGGGCAAGGTGGGTGATGCCAAGGGATTCCAGGATCTGGAGAAGAAGGGAGTGGTCAACCGTGTCGAAGGCGGCAGACAGGTCAAGGAGTAGCAGGATGGAGTAGTGGTGTTTGTTCTTGGCGGTCAGTAGGTCATTGGTGACTTTGGTCAGGGCTGTTTCGGTGGAATGGAGAGCTCGGAAGCCGGACTGTAGGCGGTCAAAATGGGAGCACGAGGAGAGGTGAGAGGACAGTTCGGAGTGGACGTGTTGTTCAAGTAGCTTAGAGGCGAATGGGAGAAGAGATATGGGGCGATAGTTAGAGACAGAGGTAGGGTCAAGTGAGGGTTTTTTTAGGATGGACGTGATTAGGGCGTGTTTGAAGACCGAGGGGAAGGTACCAGTGCTAAGTGAAAGGTTAAAGAGGTGGGTGAGGGCTGGGATGAAAATGGAGGTGTGGTTGGGAATGAGGTGGGATGGGAGCGGGTCGTGGGCGCTGGTGGTGAGGTGTGATTTTGACAGGAGGGAGGAGAGTTGGTCTTCAGTTATGGGTGGGAAGTGGCTGATGGAGGAGGAGGGCAGTGTAGGTGGGAAGGGGAGGTCAAAATATCGGTAGCTGCAATAATTTTCTGGATGAAATACTTCATTGTCTGGAACCATTTCAAAGGTGCCAACACTTTCAGCCATGAGTGTATCTGTATTAGCTAAAATCAGCATTGCTTTGGTTCTTAAAAATCATAAACTGTAGGCTAAAGATAATGGTCCGTTCTTTCTGAAAACATTGAGCAAGATACACGACCCAAGGTTCAATAAGCAGTATATCATTTGTACTACTCTATTTTATATTGAAATTGCAGTAATTCATTGAAACACACAGTTAACCGTGCATACTCCATGGATGTGGCACTTTGGAACTTTGGACATCACTGTATGATATCAGTATAATGTATAAACATATTAACAATGTTAAAGTGTAACCGCCGATTACATTTTTATATAACAATAATGTAGAGCAAGTGATTTTAATAAACTTTCAAATATACATCATAAGTGAAATCTGGAATAAAACAATTCATACACCTTCTAGAAGATGCCCCCACTAGTGTGTTTATAAACCACACTTCTTGTTCAAATATTTTTATTGAATTAATAAAATGAACATCAACTGGTAATTGATTAACAATAACATTTTCAGTAGGGATTTAAGTTTTTCAATATCTAAGTTGGTAAACTTTAGTTAACATTTGAATTCTGATAAACAACAATAAAGTCAAAGGAAGAAATAATAGTGGGGGGGGGGATAAGGTAGGGCACAATGGGGGGGGGGGAGGGGGGGGGAAGTTTCCAATTCAGTAGTTAAAGCTGTTCGTGTTCCACTTCACGATAGTCTTTATTCGTAGGAAATGCTTTGTTCCAAGGTGTCCATTTTTTTGCATATTTCTTCAGTAGATTGTTTCTTGCTGCATGCGTCCATTCGTATGCGTTGTGTGTCGCTATAGTATTAATCAGGGAGTTAAATGAAGGTGGAGTAGTTTCCTTCCATTTTTGTGTTATTAGAGTTTTGGCAGTTAAAATTATATGAGTAATTAGTGCTCTTGATTGTGTACAAACTTTGTTAATGCCTATGAAGAGTAGAGTGAATTCCGGTGTCAAGTAGATCTCTTCTTCAAATATTGCGTTTATGAGTAATTGAATTTTCCCCCAGTATTCTTCAAGTGAGGGGCAACTCCATAGTATATGCTCTAAGGTTCCTAAGTTATCACAGTTCCTCCAACACATAGGGGATTGTTTAGTGTCGAATTTGTGTATTTTAATTGGAGTGTAGTACCATCTTGTGGCAGTTTTGTAGAAGTTTTCTAGAAGAGATGCATTAGTTATACTTTTGTGGACATTTTTGTAGGCTATTTCCCAGGAATCCAATTCCATTGGCGTGTGAAGTTCTTTGGCCCATGTTTTCCATATATGGTAGTTCTGTGATTTTTGAATCTTGGTTAAATTCAGAATATATGTTCCTTAGATTCCAAAAATTTTAGCTTGTCCAAATCTGAATAGTTGGGTCACGATAAGCGGTAGGTGAATTTTGTCATTAAGTTTATCGAGAAGTATTTTCAAATTATTCCAGATTAGTTGGTCCTCGCTGGATAGTTTGAATTTAGTTTGAAGTAATGACAGAGGTAGAAGTTGGTTTTCGTTGTCCATAATGTCTGCTAGAGTTTTTATCCCTTTGTCTGACCACGGTTTAGTTTTGAGGTTTTTTGTGAAAGCTGCAAGAGCGTCTATTGGGATCCATGTCGGGGGGATCTTTGGTTGGGATTTGTTAGTAACTGAGACAAATGATCTCCAAGCGCGAATTGTTGATTTGAGTATAGGTTCTTTCGGTAGTGTTTTGCTTTTTCCAGAAAGATAGGTCAGTAGAAGCCATCTCAGATCTTCTATTTTCCTGTTGGGTTTTTCGAGCTCTACCCATTTTGGTTTATTAGAGACATCCCACCATTTCTGGCTAAGTTTAATCATTGTAGCGTGATAATAGGCTGAGATGTTTGGTACTGCCAGGCCTCCTTTGTTTCTGCTTTTTTGTGTTGTGGGCAGAGAGATCCTTGGTTTTTTCCCTCCCCATATAAATTTGGCGAGTTGGGTTTGTAATTTTTTACACCAGGATTGCGTAAGATGTAGAGGGATTGATCTAAATACATAGAGTATTTTGGGAAGGACGAATAACTTATACGCTTCGATTTTTCCTATCAATGAAAGTTCAGTTTTGGAGAAATTTATGATGTCATTTTGTATTTTCTTGTAGAGCAATTGAAGGTTTTTTTCGTAAGTGTTATTAGTTGATGTTGTAATTGTTATACCTAAGTAATTTAAATTTTCGGCTTTCCAATTAAATGGCGTATTTTGTTGTAGAGTTTTCATTGTAATTTCATTTAGATTAAAATTTAAGACCTGGGTTTTTTCTATATTGATTTTGTAAGAAGAGATATTTGCAAAATCTTGTATAGTAGATAAGAGGTTTGGGATGGAGGAGATTGGATTGGTGAGGGTCAGAATTATATCATCTGCAAATAAGCATATTTTGTAATCAATTTGATTTATGTTTAAGCCCGTTATGTTTGGGTGCGTCCTGATCTTCTGTGCAAGTGGCTCAATAAATAGGTTGAATAATGAAGGGGAAAGAGGGCATCCCTGTCTTGTTCCGTTCGTTAGAGGAATTGGGTCAGAGAGGTGATTGTTTGTGAGGATTCTAGCTGATGGGTTAATATAAAGAGATTTAATAGAGTTCAAAATACTTCCCTGAAATCCGAATTTTTGGAGAACTTCAAAAAGGTAGTCCCATTGGACTCTGTCGAATGCCTTTTCGGCATCGACAGAGACCAACACTAATTGGTTATTCGTTATTTCTGAGTGTGATATTAAATTCAGAATTCGTCTAGTTGCGTCAGTTGAGTTTCTGTTTAGAGTAAAACCTACTTGATCATTGTTTATTAGGTTTGGTAGTATACGCTGTATTCTTGAGTTAATTGTTTTAGTAATTATTTTTAAGTCAGTGTTTAGTAGAGAAATGGGTCTGAAATTAGTTACTAGATCTTTGTCTCCTTTATTTTTTGGGATGACTGAGATAATTGCTTGTAGCATTTCTTGTGGTAGTTTAAGATCTTTGTCAGTTAGGGTATTTATTAGTTTCGTTAAGTAGGGAGTGAGAATAGTTTCATTATTTAGGTAGTATTCATTTTGTATTCCATCTGGTCCTGGCGATTTGCATTTGCTTAGTGAAAGTATGGTTTGTGAAATTTCTTTTTCAGTGTACTGCTCATTGAGCTTAGTTAGTTCTTCCTTAGTTAGAGATGGGAGAGTAATTTCGTCTAGGAATTTTTTAATATTAGATTTTGAAGGTTTTGGTTCAGAAATGTCATCTTTTAGGTTGTATAGATTCCGATAAAATTCCGCAAAAGTTTTTGAGATTTTCCGGTGGGTTTTTTTCAATTTGGCCAAATTTGTTTTTAATTTGGTGTATATTAGTTTTGGTTCTGTGAATTTTAATGAGGTTTGCGAAAGTTTTGGTTGGTTTGTTAATGTTTGAGTAATATTTTGATTTGGTAAGTCTTACAATTTTGTCAAATTCATGAGTTAGTAAAGTTTTGAGTTGAATTCTCAGTTTCAGCAAGTTTTGATGATTAGCATCTGAAGGGTTTGTGATGATATCCTCCTCTAGTAGCTTGATTTCTTGATTAATTTTTTTTGTCTGGCTTTGAAGTGATTTCTTATGTTGTGCGTTCAGTTGAATGAGGATTCCTCTAATTACCGCTTTGTGTGCTGTCCACAATGTTGCGATGGATACATCTTTAGTGTCGTTGACTTTGAAGTAACTTCGTAATTCTTCTTGTATTTTTATTTTATATTTGGAATGTGAGAATAAGTATGAATTGGCTCTCCATGGTGCGTTATTATTAAAGGGATAATTGTTAGAAGTTTCGAAAGTTATGGGTGAGTGGTCTGACCAAGATTTTTGTAGGATAGTGATTGATTTGATTTTATGAAGGGAATGTATATTTGTCAAAACCAGGTCGATTCTTGAAAAAGATCTGTGAACATTTGAATAGTGAGTGAACTCAATTGAGGATGCGTGTAGACATCTAAATACGTCATAAAGTTCTTCGTCTCTGATAAGTCCGTCTATTTGTGTGTTGGTATTTCTGGATTTATTGGATGTGTCTAGTATAGAATTGGGTATTGCATTAAAGTCTCCAAATATTAGTAGTGTGCCTTGTTGACTTTCTTGGACTGTTTTGAAGAATCGTTTTATGAAAGTCGTTTGTCCTTTGTTGGGGGCGTAGATGTTAGCTAGCGTGTAAATCACGTCATTTAGTTTACAGATAATTATTATGAATCTGCCTTCATTGTCTTTGATGGTTTTGATTTCCTCGAATTTTAATGAGTTGCTAATTATGATTGCAACTCCAGCTCTTTTCTTTACATTTGACGAAAGAAATATGTGTGGATACTTTTTGTTACTGAATTTTGGTTGTTTTTCTACAGCGAATCTAGTTTCTTGTACTCCAGCTACTTCCACATGGTTTGTAGTTAATTCTTTCCACAGGTGGAAACGCTTTTGTGGGGAGTTTAGACCATTGGCATTTACAGTCATGAATTTGATAGACATTCTTGCAATTAATATTGCTCTATTGTGAAGTGGGAAACTTTAGTTGAAATAGAGAGGGAGGTAAGTTTAGGGAAAGTATAGGGGAGAAAGTACACAAATTAGTACTAAGTCTAATAAATGTAATTTAGAGCAGGAAGTTATCAGTAAGAACGGTTGTGAACTTCCTTAATAGGCTCGTGTTTCGGCCTTGGGTGCCTTCATGTTCGGACCTCTTATTTGCTGGGGATCATAGTTCATTGATGTGGAGGTTTTTTAGTGTCTTTAGTCCAGTTTCGGTGTCTTCAATTATAATGTTTTTCTGTTTGTAGGAGAACATTATAGTATTGGAGGGTCTTCCCCATCTGTACATTATCTGATTTTTTCGTAGGATTTCTGTAATGGGTTTTAGAGACCTTCTCCTTTGCATTGTGTCTTTTGAAATGTCCGAGAATATTCTCAAATTCTCGTATGGAGATGGCAGATGGATCTTTTCTCTTGAGTAATTGTTGATTTTTTCTTTGGTTTGGTAGAATGTGAATCTTACTATGACGTCTCGTGGTATCTCGTCGGGTAGGCGTTGTGGCTTGGGGAGTCTGTGTGCCCTTTCAATGGAGGTTTCAATCTCTGGTGTGGAAGGGCATATTTTTCTTATAAGGGATTTGGTGTAGGGAATTAGGTCGTGTGGTTTAACCGATTCCGGGATTCCTCTTATCTTCAAATTGGATCTGCGATCGCGATCTTCCCTGTCGATTAGTCTGTCTGTGAGCATTTTAATGTCATTTTTTGCTTTGGTTAGTTCCGTATGTTGGGTTTTAACATCTATTTTAAGATCTTCTACTTTTTTCTCAATTGTGTCCATTCTGGAATTTATTGCGTTAATGGAAGATTTTACTTCAGAGAACTGTTCTTTAATCTCTTCCTTTAGAGATGTGAAGAGTTGCATAAAGAATTCTCTGTCTGGTGGGTTTCCTATTTCTGGAGTGGTTGCATGTATAGTATTTTCTTGAGAGACCTTAATTCTCTGCCTGGCTGGGCTCCTAATTTGAGTTTGATTCAGTTCAGTCTCTTTTTGCTTGGTTTTACTTTGGGGTGGTGAGCTAATCTCTTTCCTTTTTGTGCTTGTGATCGTTGGTTCGAAGATCATTAAATCCTCTGTGTGCTCGTCCTTTTCTATTTTTTTTCCCTTCTTGGTGGGTTTTGTCTTTATTTTTAATAACTTTGTTTGGGCTGTAGACAAGGCTTTGAGATTTATTTTTGGTGTTTAAGTTGGAATCCATTTTTAGTTCTGTCAAATTATTATTTGAGAGTCCTCTAGGTTTAGTTGACATGTTATTCTATCAAAAGAGGGTTTAAAAGCCAAATTTACTGTTTAATGTTGATTAGTAACTTGAAGTAATTTATTTAGGATTTAGCATAAGTGTCTCTTAGAGGATGTTGTTTCCTATTTCTATAGGGTTGAAGTATACTGAGAAGAAGTTCCTGCTTGTTAGTTAGTTCTTTATGTATATTCTCCTAAGTTGTAATTCTATTATTAATATTTCTCAGATGGATCTTTTGTTCTTAATCTGGACTGCAGTTGTAGCCTGATTAGTTTAATTGGGTAATTTGTTGGACTTCCCTGCGAGTTTGCTTTTAGTAGTGCTTTTCGGTATGAGCTTCAGCGTGATGTTGGGTTCTCACGAGGAAGGTGGAGCAGTCGAAGATGGACCTGCGAGCTTGAGCGAATGGAGAAGAGTGGGGCGGTTAGCGGGTTGGTCAAGTGAGGGCCTTTTTCTGATGGCGTGATATCGCTGTCAGCCGGGGAAGGTAAGTGTAGTGATGTTTAAATGAGGGGGTACTGGATGAAAGGAGGTGGCTAGTGCGGAATGAGGTGGGATTGGACCGGGGTGGACGCTTGTGGTGGGGTGGATTTACTGAGGAGCGGTTGTCTCAGTTACTGGGTCTGGACAGGTTTGCTGAGTGGCCTATTTGGTCAGGTAGTGGGAAGGTGATTCAGAATTCGGTGCTGCTATTCTCGATGAATACTTCATTGCTGGACCTTCAGCGTCCACCTTTCAGCCTGAGTGTATCTGTATTAGCAATCAGCATTGCTTTGTTCTTTCTCTGTAGCTAAGATAATGGTCCCGTTCTTCGAAAGATGGCGATCCGACCTCAAGGGTATGCAGAGCAGTTGATCATTTGGTTATCGTTTTTATATGGAAATAGTTTCTATTGAGCACCTACCTTGCTACTCTGGGTGTGGTTTCTTTGGATCACTTATGATCGTATGTTTAGTCATTTAAGTGACCCTCTTTTATAACTAAAATGTGGCGTGATTTTAATACTTTCAATATACCGGAAGTCTGGAATAAACATTCCCTCATAGAGGGAGCGCCACCCCTATGATAAACCACACTTCTAAAAGAGGTAGGGCGGAGCCTACATAGTGTGACTGAGAACAGGGGATCGGTGTATAGTCAGTTTACCTCACACTAAGGACTTCATCCTGTCAGCACAAAGCTGCTTTGAATCTCCTGCATTTAGATCACTTTACCCCATGCTACAGCTGATGGCCCCACACAGCTCTGTCCTCACTGATAACACAGAACAGCGGATATGAATGCAGGAATAAGATCTCTTGTCTTTGTGCTGTCAGTCCGGAACTCCCTGTCTCTGATATAATCTGATAGAATGATTACCTGTGGACACAGTGTAGGCCCCGCCCACTCCACCCTTATATGGTTATATGTCTGCATTCACTGTGCTTCAAACACAGTCTAGTGGAGACATCTTATGGAAGGTTTATGAATAGTTTTCAACTAGATTTCTCTTATGAATTATATTTGAAATTTAATTAAAATCACTTGCTTCTACATTATTGTTATTAAATAAAAATTTAAATGACGGTTACATTTTAAATAAATCATTTTTAATTAATGCATTCATTACAAAATAATTCTATTCTGTTTAACAAATACACTCCAAAACTAAAAGAACTTTCTTCTAAAGAGTGAAGAACTAGAATGACATGATTGAGTCACTTGTATTTTACATAAACATTTATCAGAAATGTTGGGATTTTTAATATGCTACATACAAAGTCTAGGCTTCAATATAAATATATCCGTTAAAAATAAAAAACCATTGAGAAAATAATTGAAGCAATAAAAGCTATCAAAGACTATGTACAAAGCAATCTTCCTCATTATTTTGAACATAATTCGGTATAAAAAATGTATTAGAAAACATAGAATATAATTTAAAGTATAACCCAGAAAACAATCATTCATCCTTAGTCATCCATAAAATTAATTCATGGTCCTTGTATGGGGCATATTACTTTATGTCATCATCTAAGGCAAGATACATCAAACTTACTTTATAAGAATCTGCTGAATACCAAGTACGTTTACAAAAGATTTAGCCCAAAAAGCAAACTGAAGGCAAATTCTACTTTGCATATTAAAATTACACAGCTTGTATGGATGAAAAAAGGAACAGATCAAGCTATATTAGCCTTGTCCGATGACTGAATCTGAGGTATATGGTTGTTTCCTTTAGAATGCAGCATTTTCTTTGTGCCGTAATTTCCTTTTATCTGACAATAAGAATATATTCAGTGTTAGAAATATGGGATAACTATGTGTACAAGTAACTTTTTCAAAATAGCTATCCTGGGTGTGAACATGACAAATATCATTATTTTTGATCATTTTATGGATTTTATCCTTCATCATTCATTAGTTTTGATTCTGTCTCTAATTTGCAATTGACCCTGAGCTAGTGGGTGTAAATTCTCTGATATGTTGCCTTCTATACAGAGTACACAGAGAAAAAGAGAAGGAATCAATTTTTCTTTATGTACCACTGCAGGAGCAACAAGAAATGAAGAAAATAACCCCAGCAATGGTAAGCAGTGTAGCTGTGATTTCAGCTTTAGTATAAGTTTCTTGCCAGAAAGTTGCAACATCGTGTGTTTCTGCAGTTGTCTCTGGCTTTTGCCAACCACTCCTCTTTCAACTCACCACTCCATAGAGTATATTAGGCTGTATAAACTGACATCGGTGGTGCCATGAAAGGTATAGTGCTAGATGGAAGATATATTTTTTCCCAGCAAGATAAAATCTGGCCTGGATTTTTCTTAACACTACGGGTTTTCAGGGCTACACCTGACATACACAGCTGCAGCAATCAAGTCAACATAGTTGGGGACATGTCAGTTAGTGGGGGAATCTCAGTGTGTGAGGAGCTAGGCTTGAGTAAGCCTGAACTTTTATTGTTATCTGCTTATATGCTGCAAAGGATGGTTACGAAGCTCAAAACAGCCCTGGAATGGCATTGGCTGCTGCCTGTGGCCTACATCCAACCATGTTGCTAGAGGTGGCCAGGCAGCTGAATAATTAGGCCAATCCCATCCAAGGGTGAGTCTGAAACCTGTGGTACGCCAAATCTGAGTGCATTTATGTTTTTTCCTTTCTGACACCTGCTGTAAAGTGTGAGTAAAACACTAAAGTTGGACTTTAAGCCCATGCGCTGCCTCATTACTGCGTCCATACCACTCCCTACCAGAGCAAATCCTTTCACACCTCACTAAAAAAGTATCATGTTGAGGTCAAACTAATAATAAAAAAAATACAATTTAACAAAAAAAAATTAATGGATGTTTAAAAGACATTGGTAAGGTTCTGGACTTCCCAGCTGTTTCCCCATGTCACTATTCCAAAAATTCACACTCTGTAGGTGTCCTAACAAGGAAGCTTAAGAAAAAACTATTTTAAAACTCTATTAAATTCTACAGGTTGAAAGAAAACAGTAGACCTGATGGCTAACAACACTCCTTACTGTAAGGTTAGATGTTGGTCCCAGCCATCGAGTCTTCTGGTGATCATTTTGGCCCCAAAGATTCAGGGAATGTTTTAGTGCCATTGTAAAATTTTGAACTTTTTCCTGATCAAAGCCACGTTCTCCAATTAATTTGGGTAAATTACTCAGGTTTCTGATGGCTAACCAAATCTGCAATGTCTATGTCGAATTAGAAATTGGCGAATATGTTCATGGAAAGTTTGCTAGCCTCTACTAATTACAGAAAGTCCTTGATAGAGCAGTGATATTCAGTGTTGCAGGATGATCATTTGGAAGCTGGAGAGCAACAAGAGGGTTCAAATGGAAGCATTAGAAGTTTCATCGGTGAAACACACTGGTGAGGAGACCTCCTAGGACTTCTTCAGCTGATTAAGACTGATGTCCTTTAACACTAATGGACTGATTGGTGGCAGCTCAGTGTGACAGTTTAGAGAGTTTTAACTCTTGCCTCATGTGAGCATCTGAGAAAGTAGCTGCTGTAGTTGGATTGCTGTTAGGGTACTTTCACACTAGCGTTTTTTTTAAATCGCGGCAGATGCGGTGAAAAAACCGCATCTGCCCGATTACCGCATACCGGCTGCACTTGTTGCACGACCGCGCTGACCGCGTTTTTTTTCGCGGCCGCACCTGCCGCAAGTGCCAAAACTGCACTTTCCGCACCTGCCGCAAACCCGCATATACATTGTATGGGGCTTGCCGCAACTGTGCCGCAACCGTGCCGCAAGTGCAGCCGGTATGCGGTAATCGCGGCAGATGTGGTTTTTTCACCGCATCTGCCGCGATTTAAAAAAAACGCTAGTGTGAAAGCAGCCTTAATGTCCAGGATTATGGATGCTACATCTATATAACAGTAAGATTGAGAAAAAAGCAATGTCATTTGATGTTACATTTCACCTTAAAGCTGAAGCCTGTGAGAAATATAAAGAATTATGCCTGCTGTCCATCATGCTTGTTTTTCTTATAAAAGTACCATAAATGGAAACATGCTTTTAAAGAGAATCTGTCACCATGTTTTTGATACTTAAAGTCTGAAAGTAGCATCATGGAGAGACAGAGACCCTAATTACAGGGATGTGTCCCTTAGGGCCGCTTCACACTGCGGTGTGATTCGGTCCGGGTCTGTCTGGGAGGACCCAGACAGCCGCGGACCGGATCTGCACACAGGACTGGGGGGCTATTATGCTCTCCGGTCCGGTGTGCAGCGCACGCAGCTGCAGCTGCTGACAGGTCGGGACCGCGGCGCCCGCGGTCTACTTATCAGCAGCGGGAACTGCATGCGCTGCACACCGGACCGGAGAGCATAATAGCCCCCCAGTCCTGTGTGCACATCCGATCTGCGGCTGTCAGGGTCCTCCCGGACAGACCCGGACCGAATCACGCCGCAGTGTGAAGCGGCCCTTACTAGACTACTTGCTGTAGTTTCAATAAAATCATAGTTTTATCAATGGGAGACAAGAAGATTAGTAAACCTGCTGCCATGTAGTCATCCTTATTCATGAGCACTTTGGAACAGTGCCCCGTATCACTGATTGGCATGTTTCTGTGTATGCTATACATAGGAGAAATCTGCCAATCTGTAAAGGTACCTTAACAAACAGCAATTTTGCTAGGCAATTTCACTGGCAATTTGCTGGCTGCAGTGAAATTATGGACACATTGTTCTATTTTATTGCCGTGTACAAATAGAACAATGTGTCCATGATTTCACTGCAACCAGCAAATTGCCTAGCAAAATTGCTGTGTGTAAAGGTACCTTGATACAGTACAGAGCTCAGCAATCAGATATGCAGCAAATAATACAGGGATTTATCAAAAGGGCAGCAAGTAGCTACTGCCAGATAGGGTAAAAACCTGGTGAAAGATTCACTTTAAAGCACTGCTCTAGATTTTTTTTTTATTTATTTCATAGCGCTGGAGTGGCATTTTAAACCTTAATCCTCTGCCCCCTGTATTACACTTACCCTCCAGCATTTTCATCCTTTTTCGAGCTTCACTCTAGTCTTGTGGCGCCATCTCTTGACTATAACGTCTTATTGGCCAGAAGTGAAAATTAATGTCACAAACTCTCGATACAACTGTATTAGGGCAAGAATGAAGCTTCATAGAGTTGCATTGAGCTGTGATCTCCAGTGTGCTCCAGCAAACACTGGAGCATCTGGCAGGTCACAAATTGCTGACAGAAGCTGCGGTAATAACAGAGGAGGACGGCAGCAGGTGAGTATGCGATGGGTCAGGAGACGTAGGTTTAAATCACCAGTCCAGCACTGCACTAAAAGGAAAAAAGTGTTGTGCTTTAGCTATAATGACCCCTTCTTCTTCTTTATTTGTGACTTTGACTACAACATTTCTCAGTCACTGTCATTGGCCCAAAGTGGAGCAGAATAGCTGGAGAGAAGTAGGAGTTGAGCACATGACATATTTATCAGTGATGTTGAGAGGTGCAAGGCAACACTCTGCCAGGGGTAACCTTACACCAAAAATACTAAAAATGTAAATACCTGATAACCAATTCATAGAATGAAAAGCTACTATACAACTATATGAACCACTGACAAGTTAGTGTTGATATATGATATCTATTGTGCAGGTGCAGATCTTTATTGTAATTACTATTTGCAAATAAAAGTTTAATATCAACAATCTATTGTTCAGAATTAAAATATAAAATGGAGATAAATTAGATATGTATAGTAACATTTTCTATGAAGAACAATACTCTTAATTACAATAACTATTGTTTGACTTTTCTGTGCTTTAACCATCAAGAATTAAAACAAATATAGGCTAAGGAAAAAATGAAGTGATTTTTTTCCAGTAACAGCGTTACTTTTGTTAATGGTTTTGCCTCAGTACCATCCACAAACAATAGAGGTATTATTCCTTGGGGATAAAGCAGACCCAATATTAGAATTTAATAAATCCCTTTCATAATTCAAGCTAACTTCATCAAACTTCCTTCGGTAACTGATAGCAGACAGCTGTGTAATTATTCTCTGCCTAAATATGAACAACGTGATGAGAGAACATTTTCAATTCTTAGAAAGTAAATCTGTTAGTATAAAGGTGACGTTACACGCTGGGATATCGTTAACGATATCCTTAGAACGATCACGTGACAGTGATCGTTCTGACATCGTTAGTTCGTTGTCACACACAAGGATATCGTTACCGATATCTCATTCGGCAATGCACCAGTTAAATAGGAGAGCGAGGAATGAACGATCTTTTATAGTGGCAGGAATAAGAGAATTTTGAATGAGATCGTTCATAAAGGTGTCACACTGCACGATGAAGCTTCTTCACAGTTCCTTTCAGGACAACGAACGATAGATTTGAGGTCAGGATCTCATTTTTTTGTGATGACCAGTCCAACGAATTTTCCATCCTACATCGTTCGTTTACACACAAGGACGCACTAACGTCCTAATCGTTGGAACGTTCACAAATCCGTGACGTTTCAAGGATATCGTTAAACATATGCTAGCGTGTGAAGCGGCCTTAAGATAAAGCCAGATCATGATAGCATTAGGGTGAAATTGTCTCCCCAACAAGACAGTTGACATAACACTTCAACTTCATTAGAACCTTGACACTTAACTCTTCTAATATGGAGGCTATTAACTTGGCATTGTTAGAAAATTTAAAGGGTAATCAAAGGTTTCGTTGTCGCCGTCCACATACCTTCCACTGCACTTGTTATATCTCTGTATACTATTCACAGAGAATCTCCCCCTTACTGTACCGTGCCTCACTCTCCCAGTCACTCACATATAGCCCTGACAAGAACGCGTCCACATTACTTAATCTATGTGCTTTTCATTCATTCTCACACTAGCCTTCTGCATTTGCTTCACTAACCCATCCGTCAGCTGTCACTGCCTCTTGCCTCTCTGCAGCCTAGATACTAGTGCAGAAACCAAAGATGTATGAATTTACTTTCTAGGAAGGAATGGAATCTTTTAAATATTGGTCATTTCTGTCTCTAGTACAAAGAGAAATGTCTTCTGAATAACACACACTTTCTAGTGGTAGTAATTCCTTGCTTGGTCCCTGGACATGGAGAATGTCCAAAGCATTATTCAGTAATATAGGAAACTGATGGCCACTTTACACGTCCCAACATCGTTTCGATATTGTATACAACGGCACGGGGAGCGCGCACTTTTTTGGATGAAATCCAAGATCGCATAGGAGATGTTACACAGGGCGATATTGGCAGGCAACACAACTGCGATGTCTACGCCCCCTTAGACGAGCGAACCTGGGAACAACCGTTTAACATGGGAGTGAATAGGGGAAGTTGTGCTCCAAATCGTTGTTGGGCTATCACACAGAACGATCCGGCCACAACGTCCATCCAATATCGGGCAGTTGGAGAGCAGGCACCTTTCTCCCCCGATATCATTTTAGCATCGTTCCTGCATCGAATTGGTCATTTACACCATACAACGCACGAACGATATCGTTGCCAACGCACGAACCACGTGACTTTTTATCGAAGTTGGACGACGATATCGCGGCGTGTAAAGTGGCCATGAGTCTGGCATCAGGTGGATATCAACTTTCTTCCTCCCGGCATTCTTTGACTTTCAGACATAAAGGCGTGGCCGGCATGGCTTCAGTCACTGCTGAGTACATAGGGAGTGGTGGCTGTAACCACACCCAGTACTGACTGACAGCTATCTTTGCACTGACGCATAGTACAAATCTTTCATAAATTGCACTTTTTATGGATGCTGGATTCAATCTTTCACAATAACTGTTATTATCACTGAACATGTTGACCTCCCTTCTGCTACATCCTCTGCGGAGATGCTTTCCTAACCCCTTTAATTTTGTTTCTTATCAACTTCTTGTCTTCTAACCAAAACTACCTGTCACTTACCTGTCATAAGTCTCCTCAGTCACACACTCCATGCAAAAATGACCTAAAGAACGTATCGATTTTTTCACTACAGGCATCCATTAAATTAGAATAGCAGGGCCATTATGGTCATAACTTTACATTAACAGATATAACCCCATGAAGCTCATAGTGAAGATTAAGCATCTTTTTGTAATGCAAAAATACATATTTAGTGTAAATCACAAAGTAATGATAATAATTCAGAGCAAAGCACTTAACAAAATATTTTGCCAGAAATGACAAAATATGCTATGGGGATTTCAAATGGCCATAAATGTATCATGAATAAAATAAAATGCACTTATATGTGTTTCACCTTTTAACTTGGAAAGCTCCAACTTTCACCCATTACAGTAGCACAGCGGACTGGCTGTGTAGTCTAGAACAACCCCTTTGTTAATGGAAAATATCAGTGAGAAGGCAGTCCAGATGGAATAGCCAGACCACTGTGGAACCAAATGGTATAATAATAAAATAAGAATTTCCTTTTGAACTCCCATTATTTCAGAGTAATGATGATGTCATGTCCAATATTCACATTAACACTGCAGCCAGTCATAGCCTCAAAGGCCTTGCTGAAATATACAAATGATAGACAACATCATAACTGTCATGCATCGGTTTTGTGACTCAATCTATTACATCTTGATGATTGAACAGTACTGCTTCTTAGGCTGGCTTCACATCACGATGTGATCTGGTCCGGGGCTGTCCGGGATGACCCTGACAGCCCCGGACTGGATCAGCACACAGTACCGGAGGGCCAAATGTGCCCTCCGGTCCTGTGTGCTATAATTGCAGCCGCAGCTGCTGTTTTTTCAAGATCCTGAAACAACAGCTGCGTTCAGCCGCCGGTACCCGGACCCATAGGCTCCCATGTTAGGGGGCGCCGGATTGCCCCGGCTCCTGGAGAATCCAGGATCCAGCAAATTGAGGAGATTTTTCTCCCCAGACAAAAAAATGATGCAAGCATCATTGTGTCCGGAGAGAATAATCTGAATTCTCCCGGATTCCACCGGAGAGATGAAACCGGATGGTAGAGAGCTGCCATCCGGCTCCATCCAGCCCCATAGGCTACTATGGGGCCAGAAACCGGTCCGGGGCTGCCTGGTTTACACCGGACAGCCCCGGACCGGATCACACCGTGGTGTGAAGCCAGCCTTACTAAGCCAAGGCCTGGTTGTTCTCTGTGCAACTGCTGATGAATCTCTTATATTTTCTCTTCTTCCCTTGATTGCTACTAGTCTGAAGTTTTTCACTTTCCTTTTTTATCTATGTCCTATCACACTTTGGTTGAAGATATTTATATTCACCTTTCACCAGCGTTTTTTGCTGTCTAGGTCTTGGTGGATGTTTGCTAAGAAGATCCAGCTCTGATGAAGGGATTTTGCATGCTAGTCAGAGACCAATTGTTTTGCTTTTCTGTGTTCTCTTATTTTCCTTTCCAATACCTTTTTTCTCTTCTCAGTTAGGCTATGTTCACATGTTGCTACACCAACACCGCAGCAAAACTGAGATGAGATGTATAAAAACATATTCTCTCAGACGTATTCCTGTGTTTTTTAAGATGATTTAATAGCATTTTTACCACGTTTTTACTAAGGTTTTCTAGTTTTGGTTTACAAGTGAAAATATAGGGATTTTCAAGCTTTGACATTTCAAAATTGAGGCAAATACACAGCAAAAAATTGACATGCTCATTCTTTGAAAAATGCAGTAAAAACCATGCCGGTTTCACTTTCTGGAAAGAAATAAAACCAATGTGTGCACAACTTTTCCTGAATCACATAGGTTTTGCTAGAAATGAAAAAGCTGATTTAGATTTGCATAGATTTGCATAAAACTAAAGTTAGAACACAGCAAAAATGCATCAAAAATGCTCTGCTTGAACATAGCCTTAGGATAGTAGGTAGGTTGGTTTTGTTTTTGCTTTAATTTATTATAATCCATTTTTATTATAATCCTTTTTTTTTTGTTAATGATGAGTCACACTACAGCTAAAATGATGCTTTTTTTGTGCCATATGACTTATTTTCTTACATTTTTCTCTACTCTTTTAGCATTTTATAGCTATGTGGGCATGGCCAGAGTCTGCCAGCATTTTGTGTATATTTCCACAGCTTTTGAGAGCAGTGGAAGTGAGCTGTGCTATGTGACAGCAGACATGGGGTTAACAGAGATTTTGACTGAGTTGTCTTTAGCCAGATGACAGATCAGAAGCTTGTGCCAAGGGCAGAGGAGTTTACACTGATCCTGACATTCTGATATTGCTTAGCAACTGTGCTGTATGCTGAGATAATCTGATACATTTTTTCCTCATCAGCTGCAGGCTCATAGTGTAGTCCATGCCTCCTCCCTCATATGGTTACATGCCCCGTATTCAGTGTGAAGATATATCTGACTGATAATGAACATGTGTCTGCTTCACACACAGTGTAGTGGGGACACCTTGTGGAAGGTTTATAAATGGTATTCAACCAGAATTTTTAAATGCAGTATATTTGAAAGTTTATTAAAATCACTTGTTCTACATTATTAAATAAAAATTTAAATGGCGATTACACTTTACGTTTTCTTACCTTGGGTTGCCGTCTAGCTCTGCACATTTTCCTTCCCTTAGTTAGTTGTACATAGCAGCCTCCGCTTTGATTCCTCGGTAGAAAAAGAAACCAATCGATGGTTTATCCTGGAACCAGGTCCGAGATAGTGTTTTTAGTTGTGCAGTTAGGGGTTTTCTAGTCTGTGCAGGAACCAGTATGGTGTGGGTACAACTGCTGTGTAGTAGTTAGGTATGTACATTTCAATAACTGCATGACCAATGCTGACAGCAATGGAACTGAGTTTGAGTTGGCGAGTTTTGCTCCATTTTACTATATTATACTTTATATTTCCTGCCATTTATGAAAAGCCATTTTAATGTGAATATGCACTTTAAGTGAAAATTACAGCACATCATTTACTATATTGTATTTATATTTGATATCTGAATATGGGTCTGTTTTCTTCATTTTAAAATACATTTTCGAAAACTACCTCCAACAATACATTGCCTATCTTCAGAAACACAACCCATAAGGTATATAAAAGGAGGTTTTTTCTTATTATAGCTATAGGGTTCATTTGAATCAAATGTTTTTATCATTTTCACTGATCCAGTGCCATTATATGGGTGTTTTATGATTCTAATTCTGTTTCTGCCAATTTAGCAACTGCTTGGAACCAACTTGGCCTGAGGAATAATATGTGTTTGGCTAGAAGTTAAAAAGAAAATGGCAAACAATAACAGGTTAATGAATATGATAATAAACCCTCTAACATGTAAATGACTTAGACAGGACTCTATCCCTTTAGTGCTAAAACTCTTTTGTTGAATAAAGATATAATTATTTACCATGATTTCAATTCATGTACCTTGAATGGAGTTTTCTATAGCACAATGCTCTGCATTCAGCATTACTGATGAGCATTGGCTCTATTAATGGTGCAATTAACAAAGTTCGCTTTTAATATTTGCCTCTGGACAAATAACTACTTTGAAAGCAATTCAAAATAACATACAAAAAGCTTCACTTCTTTCATGTCAATAAAAAATTCAGCTCACCAGTTTTTATTGTCCTAATGTTCTTATTTACATAATAATCTGCAAATTTGGAATTTTTTCAAGTATAAATCTTACTTGATCATAGAGTTCTGTTACTCACCCCACAAGAGTGAACGTTTTGGGATATGCTTGCTAAATATATAACTTTTGAGCAGTGGCATAACTGGAAGCTCATGAGCCCCAATACTAAAGCTCCAACGGGTCCCCAATTATTGCAAATCTTAACAGCAACAGTCTTACTCTATAGGCCAAAGGGACTTTTGGGGCCCCTTAGATTTCAGGGCCCAGGTGTGATTGCAACCCCTGCACCCATTTTGTAACACCCTACTTTTGGTGCAAACTGCAGCATATATGTTTTGTCATAATTTTAGTTGTTCAACTTGCATTTTTTTTTCAAATCAGGCATGATCAGGTTTTTGAATTCTTCTGGATCGTTTTTTGCCCATTCACTTAATGTGTCAGGTAGAATCCTGTCACATTCAGTTTGCTATGAGATTGTGAGGCAAAAAACAGGATTCTGAAAGGATCATGTTTTTACCAAAAACCTGATCTTGCCTGATTTGAATAAAAGTGTGAGACCAGCTTAAGCATTTTCATGTGAATAAAGTTCATCTGGGCTGAATGAACCTACACCACACTTTTCAAAACATCTGAACTCTGGTCCTGTGTGAAGCCGGATGCTGCTAATTGCAGCCGCAGCTGCTGATTTTATCAAGACTGCGGCTAGCATGGAGCTAGCCGCGGTCCTGAAAGAACAGCGGCGTGCAGCCGTCGGTGTCCGGTTCCCATAGACTGCCATGTTAGGGAGCGCCGGATTGCCCCGGCTCCGGGAGAATCCGGCCGAATCCGGGATCCTACAAATTGGGGAGATTTTTCTCCCGGACAAAAAAATGATGCAAGCATCATTTTTGTGTCTGGAGAGAATAATACGTATTCCCCCGGATTGTCCAGGAGTGATGAAACCGGATGGCAGAGAGCTGCCATCCGGCTCCATCCGGGAACCATAGGCTGCTATGGGGCCAAAAACCGGTCCGGGGCTGCCTGGTTTACACCGGACAGCCCCGTATCAAAAAATCTGTGGTGTGAAGCCAGCCTTAAGAAGTATTCATGTGAATAAAGCTTTACATCTGCTGTTGAGAAAGCTGAATGATAGCTAAAATTTCTACAACTTTTCAATACATCTGAAAATCAATCTTCGCCCAGTGGTGTATGTAGAGTCCATTGGACCAGCAGCCCCTTGTTCCCTCCACACACATATCTCCCCCACACACTGTAGAATGTTGCTTACATGTGGGCCACAATAGCATTGATAGAGCCCGCCTTAGTACCCACCAAAAAAAAAAGTACAAATACAATAAATATATTTAACAGAACAAAAGCAACTAGATATTTTCTAATAATAGTACTAAATAATGCAGCCATCTCGTACATACCAATATTACCATATACAAGAGATGTATACCACCACACCAGGACCATATACTACCAAAACAAAAAAAGTGCTTACAGAAAAAAAATGTACATGATTAGCGTGACCTCAGTCGACGCGGTTGACTGTATTATGACTGATGAGTAAGGCTATATGATACAGCCGAAACGTGTTGACTGAGGTCACACTAATCATGTACGTTTTTCTTCTGTACCCACTTTATTTGTTACCAAACAAAAAGAAAAAGAAAACTCCATTCCTGTGTGAGCTGGACTCGATTTTTTCTTCATTGGATTGCAAAGGCCAAGGCAAGGCTGGTGTGACTGAGATCCAGTTAGATTTGCACAGAGCATTTGGGTGAGCTGGAACATTTATCTATACTAGTACAGAATAATGCCACGTTAACAGATTATTCATAAAAACTATAGTACTAACACTATCACACCAGACAATGATCCTCTTGTAGGAAAAATAATAATAATCTTTATTTATATTTATAGAGCCAACATATTATTATTTATTTATTTATATAGCACCATTAGGCTCCATGGCACTTTACATGTGAAGAGGGGAGAATGAGGACAAATACAGTGTATACAGACAATCAAGTCTTGCAGATACAGGAGGGGAGAGCACCCTGTCCACGAGGGCTCACAGTCTATGAAGGAAGGGCGAGAAAACAGTAGGAGAGAGAAATGTCGAATGTGTGGCGGTGCGGCGACCGGATCTCATCATAGGTTGTAGGCTTGTTGGAAGAGGTGAGTCTTCAGGATTCTTTGGAAGATACCAAGGGAGGCGAGTGTCTGATATGTTGGGGGAGGGAGTTCCAGAGAATGGTGGAAGCACGGGTGAAGTCTTGTATGCGGTAGTGAGAGGATGAGATAAGGGGGGAGTTGAGGAGGAGTTCTTGGGAGGATGGTAGGTTGCGTGGGGTAGGTATCGGGAGACATGTACAATTCAGTGGAAAAATGAATATATATAGCACAGGTAACTACATTCAAATCTCCAATTAGTTATTAATTTTCGCTGTGCACACACCACTGTAACTTCTTGAAAAAACAGAAAGGACAAAAGAAAAGAAAAAAAAACTTACCAAAAGAGCAGCTATATGCAATACATGATAACACTAAATTCCCAAGCAGTATGCATAGGCCTCCATTATAAAGGTGGGACTAGCACAGGTGCTAAGATGCTGATGACACAGCCACACATAACCCTTCAAGATGGAGGGGGGGTGGCTGTTAGTATTAAACATGCACATTAATGAAGATTGCATAGGGAGCCAGTCACACAGATAAGTGTGATGCACAGTGACTTGTAGCCTATTAATGATGCCCATACTTTAAGGTCAGGACGGGCTGGCCAGCACTATGTAGGTGCACCCCAAGAACAGGCTCACCAATGTACCCAATCAAATTTAAAAGGCCCATATAAGATAATATGAGGTATTGCTTCATATTTTGGCCCAAAATAAACAAGATCGCAACTTATATGTCAAGGATCCTCACGATTGCAAGTCCCTAAACTAAAACGAGTCAAAAAAACAGAAAGGACAATAGACATCAAAAGAAACTCACCAAAGAGGAGCCATATCCAATCCATGATAACAATAAACGCATAGGCAGAATGCAGTAGGCCTCCATTATAAAGGTGTGACTAGCACCTTGCACTGGCTGCTCTTTTGGTAAGTTTCACTGTGGCTTCTTACATGTTACCCATCCCCCAATGTTGCCCTAATTTAAAAGAAATGCTCTTGCATGTCAAACTACTGTTTAGACATCATGCCACCATACAATTGATGTTGCAGGCTTTGCCTAGGATATGACACTTGAGTGGTCTACAGCTGTAGAGTAAATGTGGAGCAAGGAGACAGTGGTTCTTTGCTTCACAACAGTATTTATTCTGCTGCATTATAGATAGAGCAGAAATCAATGCAAGAAAGAGGACATGAATTCACACTGAACCTTTTGCATTTGTCCTGCTCAGGTGTGACAAAAACCTTTAAATGTATTGTTGTTTGGGCATTTATTGTGCAAGATGTCAACTTTCCAAGCCACAAACAAAAGCAAGAGATTGTTTTCTTACCTTGAAATGTCGTGCTTAAGTATTATCAGTGGGGTTAAATTGTTTGAGTCCTTGGTAAGTGGACTGGTATTATCATCAGAAAGTAGCAACCTTTAGATGATTGAGCATTTGTAGTCGATCTCCGTGCTGCTTTATGTTATGCTTGTTATGCTTCTAACCCCATTCTCTTGGTCGCTTTAGAGAAACGTCTATTGCAAAGTGCTGATGCCAAATTTAAGAATATTACTTCCTTTTCAATGAATTTGCACAAAATAAACCAAAAATGTGTGTCTGTACGGTAATGTAAATCGATGTACATTTATTGTAAAGTACATTGTACTGTGATTGACATAGTGATAAAGGAAACTGAGTAAATAAGGAATGTGCGGCTCATGTTTAGAATGTATCTAGCTGCTTGAAGGATTTTCTTTATAATACTGAGCAAATGTCAAAATTCCCTTTTCTGAGAATGTTTGCAGGCAACCTAAAGATGAAAAACACAAGATATAAAGTCAGCATAATTGTCTAGCCAACTTTTACTGTGGCAAAGTAGCCTTAAATGCACATTTGATCCTAAAACTGAGAAATAATAAATAAGACATCATACAGTAGTTTATTTCTGTTTCAGGCATGGCATTCCAAAGGGTGCAGTGCGCTGGTAGAGGCCCAGTCTTTGTCTAATGTGATTCCAAAGAAATATACCGTACATTCAAGGATATGTGATAAGAAATTTATTTTCAATTGTATATGGCTGGCCTCACACTTCCGCTCCCCGCCGCTGCATATTGCGGAGGGGAAGCGCAAGCCGAGTGCAGACACCACGCATCCTATGTTTAACATGGGATGCACGGTGATGCGCTTGGCTGCGGATGGGCGTGCGCACCCATTCACTTCCGTGTGTGATTTGTACGCATGCGGATGCTTGCGTACAAATCACACACTCTTGTCCGCACCCTGAACATGACATGATGCGGTCATGTGGCAACCTGATCAGCTGATTGGTCACATGACTGCATCAGCTGAGCGGTTTTAAATCTCCCGCCTGCCGATTGGTTTTGGCGGGTGGGCTATTTAAACCACTTAGCTGATGTGGTCATGTGACCGATCAACTGATCGGGTAGCCCTACCCCGCAGGGTCCTTAAGCCCCGGGAGCTAGACGGCGCAGGACACACACCGGAGAGGTGAGGGTGTTTTTTTTTAAAATTTTTAACCCTTTGTCAGGTGATTTCACTTCCGCAATGTGTATATATACATTGCGGAAGTGGCATTAAAAGGGAACAGAGCAGTTTTAGTGTACTGAGCATGCTCAGCACACTAAAATCGGGTCCGGGAAGCGATCCAATGTTTTCTCAGACCCTTGCTCCATAGGCCCCTATGTTAATGGCCGTGGATCGTGTCGGATCCAATTCTGTCCGATTTGGTCCGCTGTGCCCAAAATTGAAGTAGTCTCCGATTTTGGATACAGCAAAAAATCGGACAGAATCGGATCCTACACAAATCGAATGCCATTAAGGCAAAATCCGATCAGATCTGTTGGCCAAAGGGATACATGCAGGCCAAATTGGATCCGTGGCTGTCTGTTTTACAACAGACAGCCACAGATCCCCAAAAAACATAGAGTGAAAGCAGCCTTAGCTGAAGGCACCCTATGTTTCTCCTCTAGCACTGTATCATAGCTTGATTCATGTCTTATTGTCAAAAAAACATTTGTGTAACTGATGAAGGTCAGAGTCTATAACCGAAACAATGTACTCCTAATACTAATTTGTACAAAAATTCCCTATCTCTTCTATTAGTGCCTAGTTTTTTGATATACAGGGTGGGCCAGTAGCTGATATGAAGGTCAGACAATCTACTGTATGATGTAAAGGATGGCCCATTTATATGGATACACCTAAATAAAATGGGAATGGTTGATGATATCAACTTCCTGTTTGTGGCACATTAGTATATGGGAGGGGTGGCCATTTTGACTTTGGCCATTTTGGATCCAACTTTATTTTTTTCTATGGGAAGGGGGTCATGTGATACATAAAGTGAAACACATATGTTAAATAGAGTCATTACAAACAGAGGATCAATTTCAAGTGTTTATTTATGTTAATGTTGATGATTATGGCTTAAAGCCAATGAAAACCCAAAAGTCATTATCTCAGAAAATTAAAGTAGAGAGGATGTAGGGTCTGAGAGATAAAATATTACCTAAATAGGTATCAGAGGCTTCACCTTGTGTGGTTGTGAGAGTCACAATCACTATAAAAGCAGATCACGGCTGCTGCAGTCCCCGGCATGGTGCATACAGAGTTGAGGGGAATGAAGGGTTAAGAACAGCGCTGCCGTGTTCCACAAGACATCAAAGGGTGAATATATTATTGATTTATTAGTCAATGTGTTTTCAATTTTCTGAGATAATGAACTTTGGGCTTTCATTGGCTGTAAGCCATAATCATCAACATTAACAGAAATAAACACTTTAAATAATTACTCTGTTTGTAATGACACTATATAAATATGTGTGTTTCACTTCATGAATAGAATTACTGAAATAAATTATCTTTTTGATGATAGTCTAATTATTCGAGATGCACCTGATTTATCAATCAATTTAGCAAACTGGAATTAAATGATAGCGACATTAAACAGAATCTGTCACCAGGTGTTTGGTACCCTATCTGAGAAAAGCAGAATGCAGAGACAGACACCCTGATTCCAGCAATGTATCGCTTTCTGGGCTGCTTGCTGTCACTTCGATACAATCCCTGTTTTCATTGCTGCCTATATAGAAGTAGAATTTTCTGGCTCTATAACTCTACCTATATCACTGATTGGCAGATTTCTGCCTATATGTAGTATACAAAGAAAGTAGCCAAGTAGTGGTGGGGCGGGGTTATACAGAGCTCATTAATATGCTTGACTACCTGGCAGCAGGTTTACTAGTCCTGTAATGATAATCTCCTGCTGATTAAATGGTGATTTTATCAAAACTACACTAAGCAGTAATGGTACCTTTACACGCAGCTACAGAAGGTTGAAAACAACCGGGTTTCGGAGACAAATGTATCTTGCACCGTCAAATCAACCCGAGGTAACGGCGTGCAAAGTAGGTTGTTGCCACCCGTCACTTTCAGCACCTGTTTCAGAGCAGTGCTCTAAAACAGGTTGATTTCAACCCGATGGTAGCGGCGTCTAAATAAGGTACGATAAGGTTTTTTGGCCACCTAGTTAACTCCCTGGGGCGTGACACAGCCTCCTGGATAACCCCCCCATCAGCGATCATTGGTGGAAGCTCCTGCGTTACGATTGGTTGTCTCTGCATAGGGCGGCATATTTAAGGAGCTGACCAGTCACACTACACATTTGCTATAGCGTCATGTATTAGCCAGCCTTCCTGCGCTGGCTGGCAAATCATGATGCTATTGCATTGTCCAATCATCGTACGAGCGTCTCGTAATCCACAACTCTGGCACGCCTATGTGTTGTCCCTGCTGCCCCAGATCCTCCCATATTACCTCTGTAGCGGCGTGTAAATGAGGTACGGTGCTCTACAGAAGGTAACTTGTGGCACCCGGCGGTGCCTCCAGGGATAGATTAAACCTTCTGTAGAGCACCTTGTAGCGGCGTGTAAAGGCGGTATCGGGTACCGTTTGCAACCGTTGGTACTTGCTCGTGCACATGAGACACCCGGCTTGTTTCTAACCTTCCGTAGCGGCGTGTAAAGGTACCATTGCTGCAATCAGGGTCTCTGTCTGCATTATGCTCCTCTCAGAATTAGGTGACAAAACCCTGGTGACATATTCCCTTCAATAAAAGACACTGCAATGATGATACAACTCAGAACAGCGATTATTATGAAACGTTTACTATTTTCTCTCACGTAGTATAATGCATGTCAGTGATACAGTAATATGTATTGCAATAATTTTCACTTTTACTTGATAAAGATGGACATTCTAAATATTATTGTAGCTAAACAGTGTTGAAAATCAACAGACGTAATTCCAAGAAATTTGACATAAAGGATATTTCGGAAAACTTCAGCCTAACTTTAAAGAAGATGCATGGGAAATTGAAGTCAGACACAGCAAACGTAAAGTTGATGATTTGGCATGAGCGAGTAGTCAAATAGTCGGTCTCGCTATAATCGTGCCGAGTAGATCGTAATACTCGGGTATTCGGTGTGAGTAGGGGGTCCAATGTTAGTCAATGAGAAATGCGAGTAATTGTCTGCTGGACCCAAAAAAGCGGTCTGGGGGGCTGAGGAAAAGACTGAAATGGGTGCATGATTGCCGTAAGAGCGAGTTATGATGGAGGAGATCTTCTGACAGCTCAGTGTGTAAGTGTTGTATTATGTGGTAATTATGAAGCTAGGACTACTAGAAAAGCTAGCATCGTTTTTACAGTGCCCAATATGCAGGCATAGCCATAGTGTATCCAAAAATTTGCCCAAGGGGCTATATCATGGTTGATGAAGGAAGCAGGCCTCAAGAGCCAAATAATTATGAAGCTAGGGCTACTAGCACAGTAGTTGCTGTGCCCAATGTCCAGGTATAGCCATAGTGTCTCCAGAAAGTAGCCCATGTATGGACAGAGAACTCTGGGTCATCCTGTTCTCAACCTGTTCCTAGTTCATCATCCCGTCAAGAGTCCCAGGAAACATGTGACCCCAACTGTGGCCACTCCGAGGATCTGTTTGGTCCATATCCTTTTTTTGCCTCTGGCCTCTCACCACGCAACATTGAAGAGGACTGTGAGGAAGTATCGTCTGTTCATGGACAAATATTTGAAAACCCATGGTCAGAAGAAAGCCACTTTCATCCACATGATATACTGGGTGAAGTGGAGGAGGCTGATGGTGATGACACACAGCTGCCATCTGGCCAGCTGACAATATCAATACCGATGCGGCCTGGACCGCTGGCACACATAGCCAGCACAGCAGCACAGAGGAAGTAGGTGGATATGTAGCACCAACAAAGGCACCAATAGCTACTGGTTTGACCAGAGTGCGAAATGTGTCAACTATTGCCAAGAGCAATCCTTCTGTGCACCAAATCGATGTCTGCGGGTCAAACTACTGCAATAGTCGCCTGTGATCTGTCCTTCCCATCTGCTGGGCAGTAAGCAAATGATCATACCTCTTGCTTACAAGCTGTGGTTGCACAGACGCAGGACACAACAAGCTCATCCACTTGTTTGTCCAAGCCAAGCATCCAGTTGTCCATGACTCAGATCTATGAAAGGAGAATGTAAATACTAAGTCACGCACCCACAAGCACAAATACTGAACGCGCACATTGCCAAGTTGCTAGTCATGGAGATGTTGCCGTTTAGGCTTGTGGGACACAGTCTTTCCATGATCTTCTGGCTGGGGCTGCTCCACGATGCTCGGTTCTCAGCAGGCACTATTTTTCACGGTTTGCCATCCCCAGGTTACACCAGCATTAAACCATCTAAAGCCTGCTCTCACCAATACTTTAACCGGGAAGATCCACCTTACAACAGAGACGTGGATAAGTACTTGTGGACAGGGGCGATACATCTCTGTCACGGCACACTGGCTCAACTTGGAGGAGGGTGGGACAAAATTTCAAACTGTACCATCACATATCCTACCTACACCGCGAATAGCAGGCCAAACCTCAATCAAGTATTCCGCCTCATCATATATGCCCTGTCTCCCCTCTTCCTCCTCATCTTCCTCATTGTCCTATGCTAAATTACCCTCCACATGACTCCCAAGTAGGGAGCTGTACAGCAGTGCATCGGCAAAGCGGCTACACGCTCTGTTGAAGCTCATCTGCTTAGGTGAAACACCACACACTGCAGCAGAGCTGTGGCAAGGAATAAAACAACAGACCGATCATTGGCTCTCCTCACTGCAACTCCAACCCGGTCTGGTTGTCTGCGATAATGGGCGTAACCTGGTGGCAGCTTTAAAGCTCGGAAACCTGGTACAGGTGCCATGCATGCTCACGTGCTGAACCTTGCTGTATCTACTTGAGAAGGTGCACTGTATATACGCCCATTTCCGCCATTCCTGCTTTGCAGGTCTTGCAGCGCTTCAAAAGTAATTTAATTTGCCAAACCACCGACTCATTTGTGACCTGCCAAAACAGTGGAACTCAACATATCATATGTTGGCAAGGATTAGTGAGCAGCAGAGGGTACTTGCTGAATACCAGCTTAAACATGCCCATCAGACTGAGACTCACCCAAGACACATAACAACTGTCGAGTGGGTGTGGATCACTGACATTTATTATTATTTATATAGCGCCATTAGATTCTATGGCGCTTTACAAGAGGGGAGTACAAGGACAAATATAGTATATATGGACAATCAAATCTTACAGATACAGGAGGGGAGACATTTGTGAGGTGCTTGATAACTTTGAGTAGTGCACCAAGCTTGTGAGCGGTGATCAGGCTATTATTAGCATAACCATTCTTATTATGCTATGTCTTATGAAAGAATCGTTGCATAATCTAAAAATGGAATAGTTGAGCGCTCAGCAGCTGGGTATGGAGCAAGATTTCACAATGGGTGATCCTACCCAGGCCATCCAATCTCATCAGGCAAGATTGGGGGATGAAGATGATGAGGAAGATGAGGAGTGGGAGGACTTCTTTTTCAGTGGTACCGAGGGGACCCCTTATGCTACAGAGGGGACTCCCAACCCCAGCTTCATGTCCGTCCAGCATGGGTGGGCTGGAGAGGAGGAGGTAGAGGAGGAGAGTCAGTGTGAGTAGAGCATGGGTATTGCTCCTCTTTCTGGGATCACATAACATTTGCCTTTTTGCAGCTTGGCACACATGGCACACTTCATATCTAACTGTCTGTGCCAAGACACTCGCGTGATCCACATTTTCAACAGCAACCTATACTGGTTGGCTACTTTTCTAGACATGGTACAAGGACAAATTTCCTTCGCTGCTGTTGCAGTCATCAAGGAGTTTCACAACTGAATCCTTCAAGGGGGCCATTGTCGATCATTTGATGTCAACATCACTTTCAGACACCGCTGCTAGCAGCGGTATCAGCTCTATGCAACAGCATGCATTAATGGTAAGAGGCACGCCCAGCAGGTCCAAAAAGAGGTAGTGGTAAAATGTCCACAAACTGGGCCATCTTCAATAATCTAGCTCATCAGCAAGGGCTAGCTGGACTGGTAACAATGTCAAGGAGGGAAAAGTTTCACAAGATGGTCAGCGACTATTTAAGTTACCATACCTGCGTCCTTGATGCTTCTGTTATATTTAATTACTGGGTATCCAAGCTGCATAGTTGGCTAGACCTCTCCTTATATGCCTTGGAGGTGCTGGCCTGCCGTGCTGCTAGTGTGATGTTAGAGCATGTTTTCAGTGCCACTGGGGCAATCATTACAGATACAAACACACAGCTGACTACAGAGAATGCAGACTGGCTGACTTTTATAACATTTAACAAGGACTGGATATCGCAAGAGTAACCCTCCTGATGACAGCATCCCAACCTAAAGTCAACCAAAATGTTATTTTAGGCAACTGGTGATCACGTCCATCCCTTCCCATACAAATCCCTTTTCTTCTTCTTACACATGTTTTTAACTCCTGCTTCAGCCACATGTACCTCACAGTCAATAAGCTAAAAACAATGTTCCGTTAATTAATATTGCCCATTGGAGGCACTTGTGATGAGACCCTCCTTCCTTCATCACCATAATACAGCCCCTTGGGCTACTTTTTGGAGATAATATGGCTATGTCTGGACACTGGGCACTGCAACTTCTATTCTAGTAGTCCTAGCTTTATAATTGTTTTGCCCTTGAGGCCTGCTTCCTTCATCAACCATAATACAGCTCCTTGGGCTAATTTTTGGAGACACTATGGTTATGCCTGCACATTTGGCACTGCAAAAACTATGCTAGGAGACTGTGTGGTCATGGATGATTGGATGCTGCTAGAAAATTTCATGTAGGCCTTATCATCCATCCAAGACAGATCTGCTCTTGCTCTTCTGGCTTCCAGATCCATTTACGTTCCAAACCGGGAAATTTTGCCAGGAACATAGATGCATCAACCTTCTTCTTCCTCCAGACTCTTTGCCTTGCCGGGCACCACTGACAACCCCACGCCCACATCCGTGTCCCTGTCCCTTCACAACAGCATTTTTAGAAATTTGTTTTTTTTCTGACATAGCGGCAGATGTTTAGATGCAGATATTAGGGAACAAGGAGCAGCTAGTGCTTCTCATCGCCGCCTGCAATGTAATTATTCATGCCACCCAATAGGCATGCTAAACAATACAAAGCCTCTTTGTCACCGTAGATGGGCGGTATAGCTGCTATGACGCTAATCTCGTCATACCCGGCTATACTAATGTCAGTAGACCCATTTGGGTATATTGCTGACTTCGCGATGCGCATTGCGCATGCGCGAGGTTGGTTTGCAGCAGCTCATCCTGCAGCTCATGCAAATGGGTGTACTGACGTCAGTATAGCCAGATATGACATGATTAGCGTAATAGTGGCTATACCGTCCATCTACGGTGACTAGGAGGCTCTGTATTGTTTAGCACGCCCATCGGGGCTTGAATAATTACATTGCAGGCGGCGATGAGAAGCCACAGGGAACGCCCTGTGTGACTTCTCAAGAACTGAGAAGCCGCAGCTCTGCAGGTACAAAACAAAATTTTATAAACTTTAGAAATCGCTATTTTTGAGACAAAGGGATGGCTTGAAATCGATTATGATGGTGCAGGGACAGGTCTTAAAAGGCTGGGGGCTGATTTTTAGTGGTCAGGTTCCCTTTAAATGACATAGGCACAAAGAGTTGTATCTGCACACAGTTCAAAAAGAAAAGTCAAAGTGGTACGGCGAACAACATACTTTGGCAATGCCTTTCTTCTATGACTCTTGAGTTCTTTGAATAACTTACAAGATTATTATATATCACATTTTTCTTTTCTATATTTAGACTATAAAAATAACTCTCAGTCAAAGGAAAAAGAAAGGCGGCACACAAATATTTTTAATAATATGACATTGAAACAGCGTAAATGACAAATACTTATAGCTCATTCAAAGAGTTTTAAGTACTTGAGAGAAAATAGTAGAATAGCTATATCCCAAAAAAAAATAAAAAGAAAGAATATGGATGGGTCGAAAAGAGGAGAAAAATCAAGAATCTTTTTTTAAATGATGGGAATTGTTTAACTCAACATTTCTGATCCAGGAAATCCAAATTTTATCAAACGTTTTGTGTTTATCTCATATAAAGTTTTTGGGGAGTCTTCAAGTAATTAATTGCATACTGGTTCATTCTGGGTCTTTAGCTAAATCAATATATCACACTCTAGGATATCGTTAACGATATCATTGAAGCGTCACGGATTTGTGATCGTCCAAACGATATTGTTAGTGCGTCTTCGCGTGTAAACGAACGATGTAGGAAGGAAAAATCGTTGGAACGTTCATCCAAAATTTGAGATCCGGACCTCAAATCTATCGTTCGTCGTCCAATTAACATCCTGGGAAGCAGCAACATCATTCAGTGTGACACCTTTTTGAACGATGTCGTTCATATTTGTCCTATTCCTGCCGTTTTGTAAAACCATGCAAACATTCTTCTCCAAATAGCTGGAGCGTTGTCAAATTTAAGATCGTTAACAGTGTCCTCACATGTGACAACGCACTAACAATGTCGGAAGGATAGTGGTCACGTGATATAGCTAACAATCTCGTTCACCTATATCCTAGCGTGTGAAGTGGCCTTTAAGTAGATGGAAAATCTGGTTTTGTTTTAGACCTTTTATTACCTGTAACATTAATCTGGGACCGTTTACATTTTTTTTAGAAAAATCCTTTACCATAAGTCTTGACTCAAACAAAGAAATATTGAATCACTGCCTACATATGAATTAGAACAGGGCTGCTATGCACCTGGGTATTCCAACACGGGTAACTAAAACCTATCTCCTAGCAACTGCACATGCCCCAACTGGTTCCTGTATCGATTAGCATCCATAGCTGCACAGTCTCCGGCACAGACTGGAATATCGCTAGATGTAATACTAGAAAACCAACTCGAACTTGGAATAACCAGTATAACTAAAGCATGTTGTGAGAAGTAAGGACCCAATCTGTCGGCAGTGCTTTTTTTGTAAAAACATAATTGCCGCTACTGGGGCGATGAGCGGGGGGGATGGGAGGTGAATGGGGGTTGGGGGTGCTGTCTGGTGTTGGCGGCTTGAGGAGCAGGGGGGTTACTGTCAGGTGTCGGCAGCGGCCAAAATTGAGGAGCAGGAGGTGGAGGGGTTGGTGGTTTTGCTATCAAGCGCTGGCGGCTGGAGGAAAGTGGGGGTGCTGTCAGGCGCCGGTGGCCGTGATTGAGGAGCGGAGGAGGGGGGTGATGTCGAGCGGCCGGGAGATCCTGTGCACCAGGCAGTGGGCAGCATGCAGTCATGCAGTGGGCGGCAGCAAATGGCAATCCCCATATAGCTCCACCTCCCGGCAGCATTGCCACCCCCCTTTGCAGATTTTCCAGTAAATCGTACCGGCACATCCCCGACAAAAAAAGCACTGGGTGTCCGAATAATAAACACATACACAATTCGAAAAGGTAGGCAGCAACTGCAAGATAAGGATAGTCTCTTACAACCTAACTACCAACAAAAGAAAGGAGTAGGCATGAAAGTGAGAAAGTACATTGCAAATATCAAGCTGGTCTCTTTCTGGCAGGCAAGAATTCTTTGCAGTAGTGCTGTAATTGCAAGCAGGAACAACACAGGAATATAGCTAGAAGAGAAGACTAGCATAAAGTAGGTATAAATAGTAACAAATGAAATGTGATAGGTCAGAGTAAATGAACAAATAAAAACACCTGCTGACTGCAAATCAAAATGAATAGAAGCAAGGGAAAAGATAATCAGCATTTGGATACGGATCGACCATTCTGTGGTTCAGCGGAGATATAGCCTGATCATATTACACAAGATCAAGAGACAAGAGCTTTACAATCTTACAACTCTCATTAGAGTCCCTAAAACTTGCTATAGTGCACTTTCATTATAAAACAACTACATACATAATTTCCAAGCACACACTTTATCCATAACATATCAGTAAAGTGATTTCAGCTTAGGAACTAATGCTGAATGGGCATTGTGTTCCTTCTCATTGTATATTCATCTTACTTTATTATTATTACCTTATTTATTTATAGAGCATTATTGAATCCATGGTGCTGTGGATGAGAAGGGGTTACATACAAACAAGTTAAAAATACAATGAACAAACTAACAGTGACAGACTGGTACAAAGGGGAGATAGGGCCCTGCCCTTGCGGGCTTACATTCTACAGGGCAATGTGAAGGGAACAGTACGTTGAGTCCACTCAGGGGGTGGTGGAGCACCAGATTCAATGGTGATGGAGCTCCGGGTCCAGTGGTGGTGGAGCGCCAAGTCCAGTGGTGGTGAGGTGACACCGTGGTCACTATAGGCTGTAGGCTGTTCTGAAGAGATGGGTTTTCTGGTTCCGCTTGAAGGCTCCGAGTGTAGGGGACAGTCGGACGTTTTGAGGTGCAGAATTACAGAGGATGGGGATGCTTGAGCCAAGTCTTGCAGGCGGTTAGATGAGGAACATACAAGTGTGGAGGAAAGGAGGATGGCTTGGGAGGATTGACGATTATGAGTTGGATGATATCGGGAGATTAGTTCAGCGATATATGGGGGGAACAGATTTTGGACAGCTTTGTAAATCAATGATAGTAATTTGAATTGGATGTGCTGGGGAATTGGGAGCCAGTGAAGGGATTTGAAGAGGGTAGAAGTGGAGGAGCAGCGAGGAGAATGGTGGATTAGTCGGGCAGCAGAGTTAAGGACAGATTGGAGAGGTGCAAGAGTGTTAGCAGGGAGGCCACAGAGAAGGAGGTTGCAGTAGTCAAGAAGGGAGATTATGAAAGCATGCACTAGTTGTTCTGGAAATATTATTGAGCTGGAGGCGGCAGAAGGTGGCGAGAGTTGGAATGTGTGGTCTGAAGGACAAGGCAGAGTCAAGGATCACTCCGAGGCAGCGGATTTCTGGTACAGTGTGATATAATTTATTGTGATAGATAGATCAGGTAAGGGAGGTGCGCAAGATGGGTGAAAGATGATGAGTTCAGTTTTGTCTACATTTAGTTTAAGGAAGTGAGAGGAGAAGAAAAAGGATATGGCTGATAGATGCTCTGGAATTCTGGACAGCAGAGAGGTGGCATCTGGGCCAAAGAGGTAAATCTTAGTCTCATCAGCGTACAGGTGGTACTGGAATCCATGGGACTTTATGATTTGTCCTAGGCCAAGGGTATAGATGGAAAAAAGAAGAGGTCCCCAGCAGAGAGGGGATGGGGTGAGGAGGCTAGCGTTGGAGTGGGAGACACTAAATTTGTGGTTGGAAAGGTAGGAAGAGATCCAAGAGAGGGCAAGGTCAGTGATACCAATGGAAGAGTGTCGAATGCAGAGGACAGGTCCAGAAGGAGGAGGGAGACATGTCCATTAGCTTTGACAGTAAGTAGGTCGTTAGTAATTTTGGTTAAGGCGGTTTCAGTGGAATGGTGTGGGCAGAACCCAGATTGAGAGAGTTGGATGAGAGATAGGATGGGAGTACAGTGTGGACATGCTTTTCAAGAGGTTTGGAGGTGAACGGGAGCAGCGATATGGGGCGGTAGCTGGATGTGGAGGTGGGGTCGAGAAATGGCTTCTTCAAGACAGGTGTAATTATTGCATGTTTGAAAGTGGAAGGAAAGGTACCGGAGGTTAGTGATAACCGGAGGTTACTTTACGGACAAATTTGTACAGTAAACCTCTAAATCTGTTCTTAACTTGGTTCAAACATCAAAATTAAAAACAATGTAACAATATGTAACCTCTATTTTCAGTTAAATAAATAGTAAACCCTTTTAAGACAATCTCATGGGTCAACAAAAATGAATTCATCATTTAATGCTTCAGCATATTTAGCAAGTATTTAAAATTAACCCAACCCATAGATCAACTATGATCAAACATAGATCAAAGGTTATGACCTGCCATTTACATTTTGAAGGTTTGATGGAAAATACAAATGTTAGCTACTTTCTACTTCCTATTCAGCCCATGTGCTGTTCATGGCTTTTCTATATCTACAAGGAGAATTGCTATGCACTCCTTTTGTGTGTTCACAAAGTAATTCTGATGCCGTCATTAGTCAAACAGATAATAGTATAGCACAATACAGACCATTAGAAAAATAATTTCATGGGCCATGATGAATAGAAGGATGTATTCATTTTTCACAGGATGCAAATAAGTAAATATTTCACTTTAAGAGTGATTGACTCTACCAAAGCCAATTACACTGATAAATTGATGTATTTGTTTTTGTACCTGTGCTATGTGACTTCCCTCTTAAGTAATGTTACTGTACATAATACATGAAGCTGCCTCTTTCTTCTTTAGTCGGTAAAGAAAATTATTGATATTTCTCATTGCATAGGTTGACCTTTAAATAGATGAGAGAAAAAGTTAAAAAGTGCAAGTTACGTCAATGCGCTATTGTTTATTCTTGAACAAAGTGGCGTACAGGATATGTGATAAATGTAATTCCTGTACGGTTTGCAGATATCGTGCACTATGACACAGTATTGACTTACATATATTAAAACAATAACTCAACAACTATCCATCTGAGTAATTTCCAATATCTATTGGCACAATGCCGTGTGCAATAGCTTTCGAAATCATATTTCATCAAATAAAAGAAGATAGAACACTTGCTGATCACTTCTATTAAGAGATACTTTGCTACAGCTTAGAGAAAACCCAAGAACCATTAGATTTATTTTTCTTGCTTTGGAAAATCTTCAAATGGTAATGACGAATTATCCATTTTCATCTTTAGCGATAATAAGGATGTATCTATGTAACACAATGGCAGAGCACTTCCTAATATCCATATTGTCTAAATATTAGTGTATAGTATAAGGAAGATGCATCAGACGGCGCAGACTTGGTAGGTCAATCGTAACTAAGGTTAAGTGGACTACTCTATCAAGAAAAATGATCAAATTTGGAAGAGATGACTTATGGGCGATCCAATAACTATTTACAATATGTCAATTACTAGTCCAGTGATTTTTCTAATAATCTCCTACAACTAGTCTGGCAACAATTATAAGGAGGAATAGTGTACAGCTGGAGGGAAAAAGGTGTCCTCATCAACACCACCGGTATTCTGTATGATAAAAGAAGAGCAGCTAAGGTGGTTGTGATTGATTGAATTCTTTATTGTTACTTTGCCATCATTAGATCTAAGACTACATGCCTACAAACCTACATGAGCCATTTCATGAGCACGCTGACTGATTATTCACTGTTGCAGTGATATGTCATCTATTCAAATTGTCTCCTCAGGGAGGAAGTAGGCTAACTCCAGTGCTGCCTATTGAAGGTAGCAATCCTAAAAGTCAAGATTGACAAGCCTTTTAATATGATTTAGGATTTATGCCATATCAAACTCCAATCTGCAGACGCTGCATTTCGGGGTGATTGACCCTCATCAGTGTAATGTATGGATCTGTTATGGCTGTATGAGGGGCTATGATGAGGTCATGGGAATAGCTACTCTCCGTATGGAGATTGCTAATAATAGTAATTTTTATTTATATAGCCCCAACATATTCCAGAGCGCTTTACAAATCAGATTCATATACAAACAGTCATAAGATACAGTCTTGCAAAACACAATAATTAAAAAGCAAAAATAATGAGGAGCCTGCTTGCAAGAGCTTACAATCTACAATAAGGTGGGGGTGACACAAAGTACAGGGGCTTATTTACAATTATGGTCCAGCGTTTTGAGGAAGTGTGGAATAGATGAGAGTGGAATAAGTGGTCACCAGCCAGTCGGTGTAGAGCTTTTGGGTCTGATGGAGTTAAACAGGTATGTTCAAGGAAGTAGTGGATAACCTACTGTATGTCTGACTGACCTAATTAGGGAGTATCATTGGCCACCCTAAAAAGATGTGTTTTTAGTGAGCGCCTGAAGCTAAATAAGTTGTGGGTAGTCCTAATTTCTTGGGGTAGAGCATTCCAGAGGATTGATGCAGTTCGGGAAAAATCTTGGAGGCGGGAATTGGAGGTTCAGATTAGTGCAGATGTTAGTCTAAAGTCACTCCCAGAGTGAAGAGAACGGGTAGGGTGATAGACAGAGATGAGGGTGGAGCGGTAGGGAGGTGCTACATCGTGAAGAGTTTTGTGGGTGAGAACAAGTAATTTGAATTGGATCCTATAGTGAATGGACAGCCAGTGCAATGACTGGCACAGAGCAGAGGCATCTGAGTAACAGTTAGCCACATAGGTGACCCTGGCTGCTGCATTAAGGATGGACTGGAGAGGGGAGAGTCTAGTGAGGGGGAGGAAAATGAATAGAGAGTTGCAATTTTCAAGGAGGGAGTGGATCAGGGCCACTGTGATGGTTTTAGTTGCTTCCATGGTGAGGAATGGGCGAATTCTTGAGATCTTCAGTTGCAGGCGACAAGAGTGCGTGAAATATTGTATATAGGAAGTGAATGAAAGATCGTCATCAAACGAAACACCCAGACATTGAGCCTGCTGCCTAGCCGTGCCAGCAGTGAGGAGACTTTTAGCTGCAATGCTCCTCTGGGAAATATGCAAATAACCACTTCTGTGAGGAAGTAGATAAACCCTACTGCCACCTATTGAAAGTAGCAATCCTAAAAGTCAAAATTAACTCTTTAATGAGCTTTTCAATATGATTTAGGATTTATGCCAGATCAGAACCCCAATCTGCAGACGTTGCATTTCGGGTTAATTGCCCCTCATCAGTGCAAAGTATGGGATCTGATCTGGCTGTATAAGTGGTAATGAAGAGGTCAAGGGAATAGCTACTCTCCTTATGGGCTTGCTACTTCCCATAGGTGGCACTAAAGTTTTTCCACTTCCTCCCCGAAGAGACAATTGCATATTTCCTAGAGGATCATTGCGGCTAAAAGTCTCCTCACTGCTAGCATTCAGGATTGATCTCCATAAGGACAGTAGCTATTCCCTTGATGTCATCTATTGACATCAATCTTCTAAGCAACGGTTGGCCAGCAATGGTATATAAGGAAATACATTTATAATAAAATAATTATATTGAGAAATGTGTTTAGTATTTTAGAAAGAATACAATTTATTTTTAAGTACGGTAAATACAAAAGCAATAGATATGATGCAGGTGCCATCCACATGGCAGGTGTAGAGAGCTTTGACATCATTGAATTCTGCCCTATTTATGTAGCGTGCTCCTCAATAAATGTGATAAATGCGTCCATAGTGCACAAATGAAGTAGACTATGCTATTAATGGAGAGAAACAGCAATAATGTTTTTGACTGATACATGTGTAGTCTGAGCTTCTGTCCTGTGCCGTAAGACAAAAGATAGGATCACATAGATAGGATCACAGGTCCCTCAGAGGTATCTTTTTGTCTTAAATTGTTGCCTATTGGATAATCATGATGGAGGTTGTAAATTCTAGCTCAGAACCATACTTAATCACCTACTATGTAGGGATCCTAAGGTGATGAAATGCACTATATGGGATTTACAGCATGTGGATAACTATCTAAACATGTCATGTAAATTAACAATGCTTGTATTATTTGGTGCCAAGCAACAGACAATTTATCCTTAAAGTGGTTTGTTAGAGAGAGTAATTGGCTGACAATACATGGTGATTTCCGCTCACAGTGCAATGTATCACATGAGCAGCTTAAAATCTGTCATTTACAAGCAAACAGATTAAAAAGTGGCAAAACCAAGATCTAACGTTAGTACCGAATAAAAATGCAGTAATGATAATAAAATTTGAGCCCTGCAGTTCAATATGACATGCTACTATTGTTGCTTTAATAACGTATTGAAAAAGGAAGAATAACACAGTTATGTGCAATACAGAGGTGACTTTAAATCATTCACATAAGACCCTCGGAACCTTTAAAATTGTAATTATTTTGAAGCACTAGGAAGAAATGCTTAAGTGGTAATGTAAGGAATATCCCCTGAAAATTGTGCACTGTAATAAAAGTGTAAACTACAATGATATATCATACATAACTGGAGTGGAAATTTACAATATGAAAAATGACATGTATCCTGTGTCCTTCTAAACAGCTGACTTCACCTCAGAAGTTACACAGCTCACCATGTCAAATTATTCAGCAAGCTAATGAGAGGACCTGTCACGTGCAAAAGGATTAGGTAAGTGGAATGATCAACTGTACTGATGTCACTAAATTAGCATAAGGGTCATTCCATGTCAAGTGATCCAAAAATGAATATTTTTTTTCCCTGACGTCCTCAGATTTTTAAAAAATGTTTTCTATCTGAAGAACAACTTTATCTAATTACAAAAAAAAGTTTTGAATTTTTTTCTTTATCTGTTAATTTTTTACAGATTTTTAAAGTTTTAAAAAAGTGTGAATTTTGGCCTGGTATGGCTTTACATTTTCTATCATATCTCGGGCTAGAAATAAGATAGAGAAACAAAATAAACACCAATCTACTCAGAACTGTCCAGGCTTTCATCAGATATGTCACAAGAGGATATTTGTTAATATTTTACCCATGTGATCGCAAGCGCAAAACTTTAAAACGCATTTCTGAAAAATCGGCGCGCTTTAAATATTTCAAAAACTGCCCATGTGTCTGCTGTGCTCTTAGCCACATCTGTACCAAATTTCAAGTTGGGATCGCAATGGGATCATATTTTAACATATTTTACTAGTAAGAGCGTCAATGGGTCATTCCATATCAAGTTATCTAAATATGAATATTTTTTTTTACCTGACGTCTTTAGATTTTTTTTTTTTTTTTCCTTTATGAAGTACTACTTTAGTTAATTACAAATTAAAAGTTTGGAATTTTTTTCTTCATCAGTTAATTTTTTACAGATTTTTAAAGTTTAAAAAAAGGGTGAATTTTGGCCTGGTACGACTTTACATTTTTTTTATCTCAGGCTAGAAATAAGATAATGAAGTGGGAGAGGCGTCATTTTACTCAGAACGGTAACAGCTTTCATTTGAGATGTTACAAGACTATGTTTCTTTATATCAAATTCAAACTATTGACGGGCAATTGTGAAAAAATGACTGATTGTGTTCTTGGTGACTTTTGAATTGACACTATAATAGTTAAATATTTTGCACTTAGGTCCAATGAATGCGTCCATGGGGTCAAGCTGGGACAGAGTCATCACAAATTAGCCTTATTTGCAGATGACCTGCTACTTTACATCTCCCAGCCCCTGGTCTCCATCCCTTCGGTCTTAATGGAGTTTGAACGGTTCGGACAATTGAGCAACTTTAAAGTGAATTGCTCCAAAACCGAGGCACTCAATATTTCTTTGCCTGGAGAATTGGTTTCTCATCTATCTAAACAGTTCCCATTTAAATGGAAAGTAGAAGCCATTAAGTACTTGGGAGTCCTTATACCAAAAGATCTTAAACAAATATTCAATTTAAATTATCAACCCCTTTTGACTAACGCGGAATCGGCATTTACCTCCTATAGACAATTAAAGCTATCCTAGTTCGGGAGAATAAACGTAGTCAAGATGGATGTCTTGCCCCGACTCTTATATACTTTTCAGACAGTTCCTGTTCTATTGGATAGAGGTTTCCTCTCCAAAATGCAATCTATGATCCTTAGATTTGTCTGGGGGGGCAACAGGTCCAGATTGCGAATGAATATCCTATTCTTGCCCGAGACCAGAGGAGGGGTTGGACTACCCAACATACGAGCGTACTTTGAGGCTTCCTCTCTTGTTAGAGCTCTAGATTGGCATTATCATGCGTCCTCCAAGAAATGGGTAGGGGTGGAGCAAGAGGGTTTGGGGATTCCGCTGAAACACCTGCTTTGGATTTCCCCTAAAGACTCCACAGACCTAGTACCTTTGACAGACATGACCAGAAACACCTTGAAGGTATGGCACCTAGTGACGAAAACCCTCCGCTTAAACGACAGACTTAGCCCTTTGACTCCCCTTTTTTCCAACCCATCTTTCCCACCCAGATTTGACAGGCAGAGATTTTTATGTTGGCGGATTGTGGATGACACCCGAGTAGGACAGACTCTGTCCAGTGGTGGTTTGCCCCCGATGGCAGAGCTACAACTCAAAGAACCTACGAGACCTCTTAAGTGATTCGAATTTCTCCAATACAGAGCATAATTATATTCAGCTGACCACTCTTGCAGGGTAAGATTGACGCCCAACGTATTGGAGAGGTTATTCCAACTGGAGGCTCCACCGAGGCGCAAAATATCATTTCTATACCAGGCCTTAGGGTCCATGAGAGAGCAGGGCACCCTTTACTTGCAACGTGCTTGGGAGAGGGAATTGGGGTGTAGCATTTCAGAAGCTAATTGGCAGAAATGCTTTATATTTACTCACTCACTAGCTAGCGCTTGTTCTGCACAAGAAAGAAGCTATAAGCTGCTCACTAGATGGTACTTGTGCCCGACGACACTTCGGAACATGTTCCCTGGAACCCCTGATACCTGCTGGCGCTGTGAGGAAGAGAAGGGTACAATGATACACATTTGGTGGAGTTGTGGGGAAATCCGGCGGTTCTGGTCTGAGGTTTTCAATGCATACGCCCGGATAACAGGTAAACAAGCCGAATGCTGCCCAGAATCGGCAATGTTATCCATTTTTCCAGGTCCTATTGGGCTACAGAAGAGGGATATTCTCCGCTTTTGCATCTCGGCTGCTCGTGCTGTGATCCTGAGGTTCTGGAAATCAAGCCAGGCTCCATCTCTACTTGATTGGTTCAAAGAATTGATGGACATATATCGAATGGAGGAGCTCGCAGCTGATGCGTCGGGATCTCGGAACAAATTCTTAGGGATTTGGGTTGAATGGATTCTTTTTCACGACTCTGCAGAATTTAGGAGTATCTTTTCCAGCACAGATAATATGGCTCGACCTCTGGCTGATGGGGAGCCAGTGGGATGAGTACCCTTTCTCCTTCCCATACCTCACCCGTCCCCCCCCCCCTCCTTTTTTTCTTTTTTCTTACGTGGCTTTTCTTTCCCAGTATAACTTTTTCTAATGGTTTTTGTTTCTCTTCTCTCTCTCTCTTCTTTTCTATCTCTCTTTTCTTCCCATCTGATACATTCAGTCTAGGTATTTCCTTTCTACGCCTATACCTTCAGAATTCTAGTGAACATTAGACAGGTATCGAAAACTCTGAGCTGTGAGTAGATCATTAATATTTCGGCCTTCCTTTCCGGTACACCAGTCGCTAGACTATTCCAACTAGGCCTCAACGGGTAATGACCCACTTACGTGGTCAACCTGTTAGAAGGGGCCAAGTAATAAAAATCATTCTGCTGGGGCTGCTTGTCCCCTTGACATCAGAACATCTCAAAACCCTGAGAAAGGTTGTATACTTGAGTGTTTGGAATTATATTTAGATTGTAGTATATATTGCACCAGAGATAAGCGCAAAAGTAAATTTGCAGCTTATCTTAAAGTTACTAATAACTTTGTGAATTCTCTTTTTGTATATTTTATATGTCTCAAGATTTTGTTAAAAGATTGAATGTATGTCTTTCATATGTTTTTTCAAAATTTAATAAAAATGAGATTAACCATAGTTAAATATTTTAAAATATGATCCCATCACGATCCCAACTTGAAATTTGGTACAGATGTGGCTAAGAGCATAAAAGACACATGGGCAGTTTTGGAAAATTTTTATTAAAATGTTTTTTTCGGAAATGCGTTTCAAAATGTTGCGTTTGCATTCGCATAGGTAAAAAATTAAAATTAACAAATATACTCTTGTGACATATCTGGTGAAAGCCTGGACAGTTCTGAGTAGAATGGTGTTTATTTTGTTTCTCTATCTTATTTCTAGCCCGAGATAAAAAAATTTAAAGTCGTACCAGGCCAAAATTCACCCTTTTTTTAAACTTTAAAAATCTGTAAAAAATTAACTGATGAAGAAAAAAATTCCAAACTTTTAATTTGTAATTAACTAAAGTAGTACTTCATAAAGGAAAAAAAAAAAAAAAATCTAAAGACGTCAGGTAAAAAAAAATATTCATATTTAGATCACTTGATATGGAATGACCCATTGACGCTATTAATAGTAAAATATGTTAAAATATGATCCCATTGCGATCCCAACTTGAAATTTGGTACAGATGTGGCTAAGAGCACAGCAGACACATGGGCAGTTTTTGAAATATTTAAAGCGCGCCGATTTTTCGGAAATACGTTTTAAAGTTTTGCGCTTGCGATCACATGGGTAAAATATTAACAAAGATCCTCTTGTGACATATCTGGAGAAAGCTTGTATAGTTCTGAGTAGAATGGTGTTTATTTTGTCTCTCTATATTATTCCTAGCCTTAGTTATGAGGAGAAACGTAAAGGCAGGCAACAGCGAAATTCACACTTTTTCCGAACTTTGAAAATCATTTTAAAAAAAATAAATTTTTTAAAAAATTTTTCTCTTCACATTTTGCATTGTCTGACATGCTATTATCAAATAACAAAATCTCAAAGGAATTAAAAATATAGAGGTAATAATCATTGGTTCACTTGACATGGAATGACCCATAAAAATATACAAATGGTCACTTCAGTGAGGAAGTGGATGAACTCTAGCGCCACCTTTAGGTAGCAATCCTCAAAGAAGTCACAGTCACCTCTTTAACAAGCGTTTTAATATGACTTAGGATTTGTGCCAGATCAGAAACCCAAACTGCAGATGCTGCGTTTCGGGGTAACGGCCCCCCATCAGTGCAGTGTGTGGGAATTCTGATCTGGCTGTATGATAGGCTAAGACGAGGTCCGGGGGACTAGCTTTTCTTCTTAACTCTAGGGCCACCTTTAGGTAGCTCCTCAAAGTCATATTTGACTCTTTAAGAAGCCTTTTAATATACTTTATGTACTTGAATATATGAACAGAAATAGGTACAAAGCAAATAAATGGTAGGAAAGAAAATCTAGATGTACCAAGCATCCTTGAAGGAAGCAGAAAAGTAACAATTTATTCAGAAAACTGCTGAGATTTTAGCCCCTTCATGTTCCCACTTCTTTTTGGTTTCAATTTTTCACTTCATGGATTTATAGGAAAAAATAACAAAGATCGTCTGCAACATCACCACCAGTCTTTGCTGACATAGTGCAGCAGTGACGTCCCATCTACAGCCTTGCAGCCAATCCCTTTGCTTAGCATGTCTGCTGATGTGGACAGTAAAAGAGGCTGAACATAGTGATAGCCTGCAGTGCTGTTGTTTTGAAATCACCTGTAGTCTGTAAGCAAAGACTGGAAGCAGTGGCTAAAGAACTGCTAGAAAAATAATGTTATAAGTGATGTTTTTTCAACATTCAAGAGTGTTATCCTGCTAAGTGTCAGTGCAGGGTGATGAATCAGGTACAAACCTTCGCTGCTGTTTTACCAAGGAACAATATCAGATCAGTCGATATAGATCATCAATTATTTATTAAGTCAATGCGTTTCGAAGCCACCACGAGCTTCTTCCTCAGGACAAATCATATCAAATGATATAAGTTGACTTAATAAATATAACTATGATCTATTTGGACTGATCTGATATTTTTCCTTGGTAAATCAACAGTGCTGATTTATACCCAGTTCATCACCCCTGCACCCACATCTTTCCACTTGGGTCTGCAGCAGTTGTTATATGTGTATATAGTGGTTGTGACTGTCACAACCACCAATGGTGAACCTTTCCTGTAACTAACATTGTGATTTATGTGTAGCAGATAAGACTATCTGCGCTTAAACTGTCTATCCAGATTTCTGACTATCCTGTAAAGTGAGCATATTTAAAAACTAAGCTGAGGCAGAAAAAAGTAGTAATGTGAACAGGCCTGTATAGCAAGTTCACTGCCAACACCAAATTGTATGAGAAAACAAAAAAACTTTGTGTAAGATGTCTCCAAATGCCTTGCAATAAAAAAGTAAGAGCTAATGCTACTAAAACAAGGATTCTTGGTACATACCTTTTTTTTGCACAAAACGTACTTTAAGCCATTCCACCGTGACAAGCTGACCCTCTTCGTAACGACATCTATGCTAGCCATATTAAGACCCACTGCTGTGCGTATCAACCTTACAAGCCAAGCAGCAGGGTGCAGTATGTGAACCGTGTCCAAATGGATCATAGATGGAATGCAGTAAGTCTATTTCTGCTCAAAAGGAGAGAGGCGGGGTCCTCCAACTTATCAGGAGACAAGTGGTTAACTAAATGTAGAAACTAAGCTGAGACAGAAAAAAGTAGTAGTGTGGACAGGCCTCTGTAGCAAGTTCACTACCAACACCAAATGTTATGAGATAACAACTAGAAAACAAAAAATGTATGTGTAAGATGTCTCCAAATACCTTGCAATAGAAAAGTAAAAGCTAATGCTACTAAAACAAGGGTACTTGGTACATACCTTTTTTTTCTGCTGAGCAGAAATAGACTTAATGCATTCCATCTATGATCAATTTGGACCCAGTTCACACACTGCACCCTGCTGCTTGTGAGGTTGATACGCACAGCAGTGGGTCTTAATATGGCTAGCGTAGGGGTCGTTCCGAAGAGGGTCACCTTGTCGCGGTGGAATGGCTTAAAGTATGTTTTTTGCAAAAAAGGTATGTACCAATACCCTTGTTTTAGTGGCAGCAGCTTTTACTTTTTATTGCAAGGTATTTGGAGACATCTTACGCATACTTTTTTGTTTTCTAGTTGTTACCTGTTAAGTGAGCATGCAACAGCCGAGTGTTCATGTACGGCATAACATGAACGTAACCACAAACGTAACTTTTTTCTTTAAACAGAGAAGCACTAAACAGTTATTTTACTACTCATAGTCTCCTACACACGTTAGTTGAGTGGCATCATCTCACACACTGAAAGGAAATAATTTTATTACAAGTATCTGTTGTGGCTCTAAACATTGTATTTATGTTCTTGCATTATTATGGAAATGTGTTATTATAACTATTTTTTTGCAGTTTATACATTGATCTGCATTATACTTTCATAGCCATGGTGCAAACGGCAGATTTAGCCATTTTCTCCTACTTTCTTTCTTCCGTCTGCTATAAAGGAGACAGCACTTCAAAGTGTCTTTACTCACAGACAACCATCCTGG